>APFE030384182.1:12725-41409 GCA_000404065.3 Pinus taeda
AAAAGCAAATACTAAACAACAATGCTGCATATTACACTTGTTTTATATTGAAACCACAACTCTAAATATATATTTGCTACTCATAATAATATATAAATTCCATAGAAAACTAACATTATTATAGTTGGTATTGCTATTTATAATCTAGCTCCCCTTGTTTATATTCATATTGTAGTACAAAAACCTATTTCGAATAAGTAAACATGTTATAATTTATATATATAAAATAAAAATGTTGAAATGTTTTTAACTATGTTTATTTATTAATAACTTAAATAAAAAATGGTTAATAATTAAATAAATGATGAAGCATAGTTTAAGAGACCTGTTAAATAAAAACTGGTTAATAATTAAATAAATGATGAAGCATAGTTTAAGAGACATGTTAAAGGTAGCAAAATTTACAACATAACTTGACAACCGATTTTAAGAAGATAAAAATTACATTAGTAAGCATTAAGCTTATTATATCTTCAACGTAACCTGTAAACTGGTTTTCTCCGTTACATTAAAGAGGAGATCCCTGCACGCAATCTATGGAAAATCCAATCCACTAAAAGTTCAATAAATTTGCTAAGAAAAACCTTAGACTTATCAAAAATATGGAAACGACAAAATATTTATAGAGAAGGTGGACCCTCTTTTGTATAACGAAAAAAATACATACGTATGAGTTTCCTCTTATATATATAGATATTTATTTATTTATTTTAGGCAAAAGATTTGATGAGAATGAACAAACAAGACTACCATGCATAAACTATATGTATGCCCATTTTTGTTTTGTTTTTTAATGACATAAAGGTTTTAGTTTTACACCTAATTATTTTAGGAAGTTAAAAATGTAAATGTTTGTAATTTTTTCATGTTGATTTTTATCTCTTCAGGGACTATAGCATTTGTCTAGCTCTCAAAGTGTATTGACTCTGCATTATTTTGTTGTTTTGCAATTCTAATTAGAATTCTAGAAAATGCTAAATATATAATTTCCATAATTTATTTATTTATTTATTTTTTCTAATTTTCTAGAAATTTTATTTATAGTTTTCTATTGTTTTAGCCAACTCTCATGGGACATAATTCCCTTGGTGAGAGCGTTTTATTTTTGGTATTTGTTAGTACCTATGACTCATTTAAAAATAAAAAGAAACTATTTTTTTTTTGTTGGTGAGTGCTTTGACACTAATGCTCAGTTTGACACTTATGGTACCACTCTACCGAATGATGCTAGGTGAGTGCTTTGACACTAATGGTGATTGTGACACTTATGGTACTACTCTACCCAATGATGCTAGAACTGACCCTGTTGAAGGTCTTTTAAGTAGGCGGGGGAGAGGGCGGGCGAGGGCTAAGAAAATTTCCCATTAATATTTCCTTTAATGGAGATGACTATTACTTTTACAAATTTCCACATCATATATGGTACTTGTAATGACATTATTGAAACTATAATTTTAATGTTTTATTAAAGTCATGAAATTAATCATGTTTTTACCAATTAAACTTGTTGCTAATTTGAGTTCTATGAATAGGCATGGTAATACAATGTAAAAAGCATTGAACCAAAAGATTTAACTATAATAATAAAAAAAACCAATAACCCAAAAATCTCCTGATTTCTCTTGTTAGTTGTTCACGTGGATCTATTTCATCTTATAAATCAATTTATTCAGATACATTAAATTATTAATTGAAAGTGAACATTCAAAATCATGATAAAAAATTAAAAAAAGTTGACATTCAAAATCATGATAAAAAATTAAAAGGTTGAGTATAACATAGCTTTGCATGTAAAGGAGTATGTGGATGTTTTCGCACAGTGAAAGCTCCATATAAGAAAAAATTCACATAAGTATAGTAATTATTTTTAAGGTTTATTTATTAGCATGGGTTGGGGAGCTAAATAAGAGACTATTATTACTTTTACAAATTTCCACACTGGTAATGGCATTATTGAAACTATAACTTTAATATTTAACAAATTCATGAAATTAATCATATTTTTAAGTTAAATTTGTATCTACTTTGAGTTCCATGAATAGGCATGGTAATACAATGTAAAACACATAGAACCAAAACATTTAATGACTCCAATAATAAAAAAACCAATAATACAAAAAACCTCTTCATTTCTCTAGTTATTTGTTCATATAGATCTTTGTCATATCATAAATCAATTCTATTCCAATATGCTAAATTATTAATTGAAAGTGGACATTCAAAATCATGACATCACTCGCTATAACATAGATCTTAGTTATATCATAAATCAATTCTATTCCAATATATTAAATTATTAATTGAAAGTGGACATTCAAAATCGTGACATCACTTGCTAATGTGGAGCTCATTTATTTCAAAGCATGTAAAATTAAGCATTTATAAACACTTGACATTGATCTTTTCATTTTTTTGGACACGAAAACATGCAAATTTAAACATTTGTTAATACTTGGTGTTTAAAGTTTTTAAACAACCTGCTGAGCTTTGCATGTAAAGTAGTGTGTGGAGTTTTTCTTCTATGGAACTTATTCATAGTGAAAGCTCCGCACAAGCAAATATCAACAAAAATCTAGTAAATATTTACAGTGAAAGGTTCTCACAAACAAAGATCAACACAAATTTAGTAAATATTTTTAAGGTTTATTTCTTAGTGCAAACACACTGTTAATCACATTTACACATTGTTAATTACATTTTTGAAACTATAGTTTTAACGTTTTATTAAATTCATGAAATTAATCATATTTTGGTAATCATATTATTGAAACTATAACTTTAACGTTTTATTAAATTCATGAAATTAATCATATTTTTACAAATTAATAATTTATTTCAAAGCATGTAAAATTAAACATTTAGGAACACTTGCCTTGTTTTTTTATTTTTTTGAAAGGAAGACATGTAAACTTAAGCATTCTTTAACACTTGGTGTTTGAAGTTCTTAAACAGTGTGGGGAGCTTTTCATGTATATAAATGATTTAAATGAATGTTACATGAAACTCATGTTTACAAATATAATCATTACATTTAAGTAGCAGGTTCTTTTGTTTACATTGCAAGGTATTTTTATATAAGAATAAACATTAGATGTAAGGTAAGCCTTGATGAATAATTTTGAATATTAAACAAATAAACTAAAACAATTAAACTTTATCAATTATTGGGAAAAAAACACATATCATGCATACAGTGTAACATAAGTCATATGTTTTGCATATAACGTAAGTACTACACTTTCTTAACTATTTTACTTATTTAGATTTTGCGAAAAAGAAACTTATATATTTTTCTCCACACACATTTCTCCTTACATGTTTTTCTTTGCACCCACACATTTTCCTTATGGGCATTCATGTGTTGCGTTTAGCGTACTATATGCAAAAACAAGTGTTGCATTTAGCTTAGTTTTTAATGAATAATTTTGAGTATAAATGATGGGGCCAACCCACGTGGTCCCGCCGTCGATACTCCCCACTTGTTGTTGTACTATCAATTAATATTATTAGTCATAGGATTTCAGATATGCAACAATTTGATTTTCAATCTGTGTTTAATTAAAAGGCTTTACAGTAATGGTACATTGGTTATGTAATAGGTGGACATCTGTCCCTTCTTTGAATTCTAAAACCCCGCCTTGGTATAGGGTTTCGCCACCCTCGCACTCATTTGGTTATTGTGCTTTCTCCCGGTCATTCACTCTGTGAGCTCTCAGCAACCCTTGCGATTTCACTGTGATGCTTATGTATTTTTTTAAGGCTTGTCTGCCTGGTTCTCTGAGCTACGGGCTCCTGGTAGTCTCACAGTTTCAATGTGGGTTCCTTTAGCCTGTTCGGGGTTTTGTTACTCCGAGTTCTTCGAGCTACATGCTCTCGGCGGTCTTCACAGCTCCATTGGTTCGGGATTTGTCTCCGGAGTATTTCGTTCGTCTAGTAAACTGTCGAAACCTTGGTAAGGTTTGCTTCTCTGCTTGTATCTAGACTGTTATTGTATATCTGGTGTCAGCTTTAATGGGTCTCTACCTCTATGCGTCCTTTACTTGATTTGTCACCCGGGTTTTCACTATCATTGCCTCTATGTGTTGGTCGATGATTATATGGTTCTTGGTCTCATTCTTCAACACTGTTCGATTCATGCACAGTCTCGGCAAACTAATGGTGGCGTTCTTCGTCGATTCCTCCGCCAACTTACCTGGTAAGCTCCCCTTCTATGTTAGATCTTTACACATGTTTTTCTATCTGGTTCTAACGTCTTCGGCTCCTTGTGAGTAGGAGGACAATCTGAGGATATGGTGGTCACGGCTTGTCTATCAGGTAAACGGAACCCATATATAATATTTCTTCATTCATTTTTTTTTTTAATTCCCCTGTGTTCGGTTTCCATTGCAATTAAATCTCGTTTGTTGGTTTTCCTCGCAGGTAGAGCTACCGAGGGCTTTTGGCGCTTGGACACTCAACTATATTGAATGAAATCTAGGTAGCATCGTTCCGTTTACTTGTGGTTTTCTTGTCCTGAGTCTTACGGCATGTGGGTTAATGTTGTTGTTGGCCTTGAGCCACTGTCTGTGCTTAGTTCTTTTGTCATGTAATGTCATTGTTGAGTCATAGGAACGAGTTTGGGGATTTATGGGGTTTGGTTTATGTGGGTAATTTTTACGGTTTCCAAGTCCGTGAACTAGGGTTGTTCTTAAGCTTTTGAACAGAAAGTAAATGAACAACAATTTTGATGACTGTATATGAACTCAACTCTGGAATTGAATTTGATTATGTTTATAAGTTCGCATACCTGGATTTACAGTGGTTGTTCTCTTCACTGGAATTGCAAATTCTGATTTCGTGTATAGGAAATTATATAAACGATTTCTTTGTTGTGTGTTTGGTTATTCTGTTGGAATCACCTGTAGATGGGCATCGTTACTCCTCCTCTGAATTTGTCTATCTCTGAATTCGAATATCTTCCCTTTTTGATTTAATATCTGTGACCATGCGTTGATAATGTTTACATAGTAATTCAATACAAAGTATTTCACAAATGGTTAGGATGATGTAGGGATATATGTGCACAAAAAATCGTATTTTTTTCTTTCTATATTTCTTTCTCAATCCGAACCCCTTTATTGTGCTTTTTCTCACTTTTTAATAGCACTGTTTACAAACCGTTCTAACTTCTGTTAGTTTGTTCCATTGGTTACATCAGTTATTCCTCATACAGAACTTTGTCTGGTTGTCTAGTACATTTTCTTTTCATGCTTTATGCTTTTTACAACAGTAACTTAACTGTTTGAAAAAAATGACTCTAACTAGTTATTACTGCTCCTAATTACAACTTATTACAGTAATCTTTAAGTAACTTAATAAAAGGAAAGAGAGGAAAAAAAACAAGTATGTTTTCCACTCAATGATTAATTTCTCTGTCCACTTTAGAAATCATATCCCCTCACTTTTGTCTTTGCCCTGTCAGCTAGATTCTCTTGCATCAGGCTCCCGGGGTAAAAGAAATTCATGGCTCTGTTCCATGAGCTCCTCCACCGAATAGCCAGCCTTCTGTATCTGCGCTGCGTCGAGCCATGAGCTGTCCTCCATTGGACGGTCTTTCCACTTGATGAGATATCATCTATATTCCTTCCTATGTGTCTTCTTGGCTACCTGGGTACTGAGAATCCCTTCAATATCATGGGATTGAGCCGAAGGCATATGCCTCATCGAAGAACTGTCTCCTACTTGGGTGTCCCATTCTGGCCGTACCACACTTTCTTCCTCTGCTTGGGCAGTATATGGGAATAGATCCGCCACATTGAAAATAGGTGATATGCCTATATCAGGTGGCAACTGAATTTCGTAGGTGTTGGCTGAAAATTTACGTAAGATCTTGCAGGGACCAATTTTTTTAAATTTTAATTTATTATACGTGCCCTTAGGAAATCATTCCTTGCGCAAGTGCACGAGGACCTCATCTCCAACATTAAATTGTACTTCTCTTCATTTTGAGTCTGCTTGTTGTTTGTATTTCTGTACGTCGTCCTGCAATTTTAATTTTACCTGTTCAAGTAGTACGCTCATTGCTTCGGCAAAATCTTCTCCATCTACGCTTCTCCATTCTAATTTTCCCAAATCTCACAATTCATGTATTCCCCGAGGATGCATGCCGTACAAGATTTGAAATGGGCTAAGTCCCATGCTGCGATTGGGTGAATTGTTATAAGCAAATTCCGCCTGGGCGAGAGCATGATCCCATAACCGTGAATTTTCCCCAGTCAAACTCCGTAATAAATTTCCCAAACTCTTGTTCACTACTTTCGTTTGTCCATTAGTATACGGATGATACACAGAGCTGAAATTCAACTGCGTGCCCAACTTTTTCCACAAGGTGCGCCAAAAGTGTCCTGTGAACTTTACATCCCTGTCAAAAATGATAGAATGGTGTAGGCCATGTAATCTAACAACCTCTGTGAAAAACAAGTGAGCTACGTACGTGGCATCACTAGTTTTCCGGAAAGGAATAAAATGAGCCATTTTTGAAAATCTATCTACCACCACCATCACCGAGTCATACCCCCGCTGCGTTCTAGGCAGTCCTAAGACAAAGTCAGTGCTGACTGAGTCCCATGGCCTGTTCGGAACAGGTAGCGGCGTGTAAAGTTCGGTATTCTGACTATGTCCTTTCGCTAGTTGGCAGACTTTACACCTATTCACATATCGTTGTATATCCCTGCGCATTCTGGGCTAGTAATAAAAGTGTCCGAGCTGCTCCAAAGTTTTGTCTATGCCAAAATGACTGGCTAGACCACCAGTATGTTTCTCCCGTATGATATTTTCTCTCATCAAGTAGTCCGGAATACATAACTGTCCACCTATGAACAATAGTCCTCCCTGCAAATTGTATTCCAACCATGGACTTGTATTTCTTAACACATGATTCTGGCAGGCTTCAAAAGCTTCCTTGAAGTCTGTGTTGGTCAGGTACAAATCCTTTAGATGTTCGAATCCCATCACCTGTATTCTGCTTTCCTGTAAGAGCAAAGCTCTTCTGCTCAAGGCATCTGCCACTTTATTGGCTTGCCCACTAGTGTGTTTTAGCATGAAAGTGAAACTCTGCAAGTATTCACCCATTTGGCATGCTTATGGTTTAATTTGTGTTGCTGCATTACATACTGTAACATTGAATTATCAGAACACAATACAAATTTGTTGCCTAGCAGGTAGTGTCTCCAATGCTTTAAAGCTTGGACCATGGCATAAAATTCCTTGTCATACGAGGAGTATTTCTGCCTGCTTTCATTTAATTTCTCACTAATGAATGCCACCGGTCAATCTTCCTGATTGAGCACAGCGCCAATAGCTGTCCCACTTGCGTCACATCGAACTTGAAAAAGTTTGTTAAAGTCGAGCAGTCTCAAGATTGGCCTCTCTGTAATCTTCTGCTTCAAAAGCTGAAAGCTGTGCTCTACTGCTTTGGTCCAACAAAAAGGCTGACTGGCCTTTTTGATGGTGTCTAGAATCAGTGCACAGATTTCACTAAAGTTCCTAATAAATTTCCGATAAAAAATTGCCAGTTCGTGAAAACTACGTACCTCAAATAAGCTCGTTGGTGACGGCCAATTTATGATTGCCGCAATCTTTTCTGGGTCCATCTTTAATTCATTTTTTGCAATTACAAACCCCAAATAGACCAGTTCCTTCTGTAGAAAAGTACATTTCTTTAAGTTTATCAACATTTTGTTTTGCTGTAACTTCTCTAACACCCTTCGAACATGTTGAAGGTGTTCTCCTTTCGTTCTACTGAAAATCAAAATATCGTCGAGATAAACTATCACGAACTTGCCAATAAATTATTTTAATATCTCATTCATCAATCTCATAAAATCACTAGGAGCGTTGCTTAACCCAAACGGCATGACTAGCCATTTGTACAACCCTTCATTAGTGTTGAAAGCTGTCTTCCACTCATCTCCTTGTCTAATCCTGATCTGATGGTATCCACTCTTCAGATCAATCTTCATGAAGTAAGCTGCCCCACTAAGACAATCCATCATGTCATCCATTCTAGGTAGAGGAAATCTGTACCGAATAGTAATTTTATTGATAGCTCGCAAATCCGTACACATCCTCCATTCTCCTGCCTTCTTGGGTGCGAGTACTATTGGTACCACACAAGGACTCAGACTTTCTTTGACCAATCCTTTATCCAGCAACTCTTGCACTTGTTTACGAATCTCTTCATTATTTGGTGGGCTCATTCTATATGCTACCTTGTTCAGTAGACTTGCTCCCAGTATGAAATCAATATGATGGCTAATGCTTCTCTTGGGAGGCAACTTATCTGGTAAATCGTCGATTACAATGTCCTTAAATTCTTCCAACAGCTCCTGAATCTCTGTAGGCAATTCTGACTTTTCTGTGTTCAACAACACTGTTCTTGCCCTTCTTACAATCACATAATTCACCTCGTTTTCCTTAATCTGTTTAACAAACTATTTTCCTCCTATCAACAATGCTTTTGTTCCACTTGATTCTGCTACATCCTCCTCTTGGATGGGTACAAGCGTATGTTTAACTCCATCTTTCACAAATTTGTAACAATTCATCTTCCCATCGTGCCATGGTCATACTGCCATGGTCTCCCTAGCAGTATATGGCATACGCCCATTGGCATAATATCGCAGACAACCTTATCCTCGTACTTGCCAATATGAAATTCAACTTCACATTGTTCATCAACTAATAGTTGGTGGCCTTTCTGTAGCCATGACACCTTGTAAGGTGTGGGATGCTTAAGTCGCTTCAATGCCAGTTTTTCTGCCATCTTGGTGGCAGCTATGTTATCCGTACTTCCACTGTCTATGATTAATTTACAACACTTCCCATGTGATTTGCAAACTGTTCAGAATAGTGCCTTCCGTTGGGTCTGTTCAACCATCTCCTTGGCTGGCTTCAACAACACTTTGTTCAAAACTAAAGCCTCTCTCGTTTCTGCCAAATTTTCTACCTCCCGGGGTTATGCTTCAGTTTCCTTAGGCTGCGCAACAAATGCTCCCCTCTGGCCAGCATGCTCGGCTTCCGGGCATTCGAAGGATCTGTGCCCCCACTTATGGCACCTATAGCACTAGACATTAGTCCCTCTTCCACGACCATTTCCTCTGCCCCACTGATATGACCGACCTTCTCTGGTGTTGTCTCCCTTCTCTACTGTCCCTGAAGTTTTGGAGCTGTTGCCTCCTTCGCTATTAGTAGCAGTTCTCCCTCTGCCGTAGGACTATCCTCATCCTTTGCCATTTCCTCATCCCCTCCTATTATTCTGTTTCCTGTTAATTTTTTCTTCAGCCTTTACAACACTCTAAAAGGCTTCTTCTATATTTCGTGGGGAGAGAATACTGATCTCATCCAGTATTTCCAGCCTCAAGCTATTCACATATCTCGTTGTCTTCTCTGGAGTATCATCAGTATAACCAGCCTGCAAGTTTACACGATAAAACTCCTCTGTGTATTCCTTTACGGTCATACCTTTCTGCCTTAAATTCTACACTCGTCGATAATGTTCGACTTGATAGTCTTTAGGCAAAAATCTGCCCTTCAGTTTTGCCACCATTCTTGGCCATTTCCTTATTGGTAGCTTGTTCATCCTCTTCCTGTCCACTTGGACACTATCCCACCATAAAGTAGCGTGTCCTTTTAACTTGGTTGCAAAAAATCTAACTCTTTTGTCCTCACTGATCTCTTCATTTTTAAAATACTTATCTAACTCACTTACCCAATCCAGCAGAACATCTGCAAATAGACTGCCATCATAGTTAGGGATCTCAGGTTTGGGTTTGCTTCTAGCTAACAGTATTGATCTCAACAGTCTCAACTCCGGGGCTTCTTCCTTCAATCCGTCTGTAGCAGTTATTGTTTCTTCCTCACTATCATCCCCAAGTTCTGGGTCTCTTCTTCTTTCGGCCTCTACTGCTTCCAAGCGAGCAGTAAGGACTCTCAACTCCTCCCTCAAGCCCTCGTCCGCTACTCTGTGCACACCTCTTCCACGTCCTCATCTTGGAACATCCATCTGCCTTTTTTTTTCTCAACTTCTTGCTTTGATACCACTTGATGGGGCCAACCCACGTGGTCCCACCATCGATACTCCCCAATTGGTGTTGTACTGTCAATTAATATTATTAGTCACAGGATTTCAGATATGCAGCAATTTGATTTTGAATCTGTGTTTAATGAAAAGGCTTTACGGTAATGGTACGTTGGTTATGTAATAGGTGGACATCTGTCCCTTCTTAGAATTCTAAAGCCTCGCCTCGGTATAGGGTTTCACCACCCTCGCACTCATTTGGTTCTTGTGTTTTCTCCCAGTCATTCACTCTGAGAGCTCTCGGCGACCCTTGCGATTTCACTGTGATGCTTCTGTATTTGTTTGAGGCTTGTTTGCCTGGTTCTCTGAGCTACGGGCTCCTGGTAGTCTTCACAGTTTCAATGTGGGTTCCTTTAGCTTGTTCGGGGTTTTGTTACTCCGAGTTCTTCGAGCTACATGCTCTCGGCGGTCTTCACGGCTCCATTGGTTCGGGATTTGTCTTGGGAGTATTTCGTTCGTCTAGTAAACTGTCAAAACCCTAGTAAGGTTTGCTTCTCTGCTTGTATCTAGACTGTTATTGTATATTTGGTGTCGGCTTTAATGGGTCTCTGCCTCTGTGCATCCTTTACTCGATTTTTCACCTGGGTTTTCACTATCGTTGCCTCTGTGTGTTGGTCGATGATTATATGGTTCTTGGTCTCATTCTTCAGCACTGGTTCGATTCATGCATGGCCTCGGCAAACTAACGGTGGCGTTCTTTGTCGATTCCTCCGCCAACTTACCTGGTAAGCTCCCCTTCTATGCTAGATCTTTACACATGTTTTTCTATCTGGTTTTAACGTCTTCGGCTCCTTATGAGTAGGAAGACAACTCGAGGATATGATGGTCACGACTTGTCTATTAGGTAAACGGAACCCCTGTATAGTATTTGTTCATTCAATTTTTTTTTTTAATTCCCCTGTGTTTGGTTTCCACTGCAATTAAATCTCATTTGTTGGTTTTCCTCGCAGGTAGAGCTATCGATGGTTTTCGGCGCTTGGACACTCAACTATCTTGAAAGAAATCTGGGTAGCGTCGTTCTATTTACTTGTGGTTTGCTTGTCCTGAGTCTTACGGCGTGTGGGTTGATGTTTTTGTTTGCCTCGAGCCACTGTCTGTGCTTAGTTCTTTTGTCATGTAATGTTGTTGTCGAGTCGTAGGAATGAGTTTGGGGATTTATGGGGTTTGGTTTATGTGGGTAATTGTTACGGTTCCCAAGTCCGTGAACTGGGGTTGTTCTTAAGCTTTTGCACAGAAAGTAAATGAAAAATAATTTTGATGACTGCATATGAACTCAACTCTGGAATTGAATTTGATTATGTTTATAAGTTCGCATACCTAGATTTGCAGTGGTTGTTCTCTTCATTGGAATTGCAAATTTTGATTTCGTGTATAGGAAATTATATAAATGATTTCTTTGTTGTGTGTCTGGTTATTCTGTTGGAATCGCCTGTAGATGGGTGCTATTACTCCTCCTCCGAATTTGACTATCTCTGAATTCGAATATCTTCCCTTTTTGATTTAAGATCTGTGACCATGCGTTGATAATGTTTACACAGTAATTCAGTACAAAGTATTTCACAAATGGTTAGGACGCTGTAGGGATATATGTGCATAGAAAATTGTATTTTTTTCTTTCTATATTTCTTTCTCAATCCGAACCCCTCTATTGTGCTTTTTATCACTTTTTAACAGCACTGTTTACAAACCATTCTAACTGCTGTTAGTTTGTTCAATTGGTTACATCAGTTATTCCTCATACGGAACTTTGTCTGGTTGTCTAGTACATTTTCTTTTCATGCTTTATGCTTTTTACAACAGTAACTTAATTGTTTGAAAACAATGACTCTAACTAGTTATTACTACTCCTAATTACAACTTATTACAGTAATCTTTAAGTTGCTTAATAAAAGGAAAGAAAGGAAAAGAAACAAGTATGTTTTCCACTCAATGAATTAATTTCTCTGTCCTCTTCAGAAACCATATCCCCTCACTTTTGTCTTTGCCCTATCAGCTAGATGCTCCTACATCAATAAACAATGTTTCAATGTATATTAATGATTTGAATGAATTTAAGATGAAGATGACATTTATATATAGAATCATTATATTTAAGTAATAGGTTATCCTATTTACATTACAAGTTATATATTATATATATATATATATATATATAATATTTATATATATATATATATATATATATATATATATATATATATATAGTATAGATATATATATTATGAATTTGTTTAGATGCAAATTAAGCCCTAATTAATAATTTTGAATATTAAACAAATAAATTAAACCATTAAACTTTATCAATTATTGGGAAAAAAATTACATATTATGCCTACAGTGTAACATAATCCAAATGTTTTACATACAATGGAACTTAAGTGATACTACTCTTTCTTAACTATTTTACTTGCTAAGTTTTATGTACATGCGGAAGGAAGCTTACACATTATTCTATTTGCCTCTACACATTTTCCTTCCACACATGCAAGTGTTGCAGTTAGCTTATTGTATGCCAAAACAACTGTTGCATTTAGATTAATTTTTGATGAATAATTTTGAATATTAAAATGTTTGAATGTATATTAATCATGCTATTGAATGCTATATACCACCAGTGCCACCATTTGCATTAATGACATATTGACACTGAAAAGGCCAATGGAATTGAAAAAACATAAATTCATTTATGTTGATGTGTATTGTTTCGTCTATTTTGAGAACAATTATTAAATGAATTGGACAACTCACGCCTTAGATTATCTGCCTCACATCTATTTTTTTGAAGAAATTGAAATCTTAAGTAAAACGACTAGGAATAGAATGGTGACGCATCCATCTATTATATTAGATGGTACAACTTTGAGGTTGAAAAACAATAATGTTGGTACTTTATACTCTAGTAGTTTTTGTCATCTTGGTTTGGAATTTGGAATTTTGATTTGTTAAAATATCTAAACTCTTGGTTCGATATTAAGGGATGTTTTTTCATGCATCACATTAAAAACAGTTCATGCCTGTGTAGTGTGGAAGGATGTGTTCCTCCTTCAACAAACATCCCTAATTTTTCACCTCCACACACATTCCCCCTCTGCACATTTCCATCCTGCACAAAATCTTCACATTAAAATAAATAAATTAAAGTATTTAAACTTTATTAATTATTGGGAAAAAAAATATTTATCATGCATACAATGCAACATATGTCATATGCTTTTCATATTGTGCAACATAGATCACATGTTTTACGTACAATGTAACTTAAATGATATGTTTTTAGGAATGGAGGAAGGAGATGTCCATAAGATGTTTATAGTGTAATGTAAATGGTAGATCTTTTAAAAGTGGGAAGATTGTATTTTCCATGGATATAAGGTAAGAGCTACAAATTTATTTTTCGATATTATATTGGATTAGAAAAAAAAAAAATGATATTCCAAAGTAACCCAACAACTTGCCTGACACATACCTACTAGTAAACCTCTGGGGCTCTACGAATTGTCCTCCTCTCCGTAAACCAGGTCGCAAAAAGGGGGTTTTGAACCTTGGATCTCTCAATTTTCACAGATTTTAGATTACTTCGATCACCAATTGAGATTCCCCCCTCGAGACTAGATTAGATAATTTTTAATTCTTTAAAAATGATTATATTTCTTTGAGAATGGATTGTTAAATGTGAGAGTCTAACATAAGTGGTAGATCTTTTAAAAATGACAAGATTGTATTTGCCTTGGATATAAGGTAATAGGTAGGTATTTATTTTTCAATATAGTCTTGGATATGAAGTTTTATTTCTTTAAAAATTGATTATATTTTTTGGAGAATGGATTGCTAAAGTAAAAGTTCACAGAAATAAAATTTTAGAAGTGTTCCAGAGTGAATTGCATACTTACACTACTCCAAACTCTATCATACTTACATTATTGAGTTCCATATCCACCTCACAAATGATATGCCTCAATTGTATCAAGTTCCCATAGTAAAAAAACTAAAAAAAAACCACAAACATCTTAACCATGGGAGCTGAAACCAACCACTCTTTTACAAAAGGTCGTTTGGTCTCCTTCATCCTCTTCTCACAGGGCGAATGGAAACTTCTCTTAGAATCTAGGGTAATCTCCACTTTTTGCAATGACTTCTCTGCTAGATATTAGATAATACTATATATTTTGAAAGATGAAATGATGGGCCATAAACGACCCTGTCAAATAATACATAATGCTGCTCTACATAGAACATAATGATAGACAAAAAGTATTTTTTACCCTGCTCAAAATATTTAACAGCCACAAGTTAATTATAACTTTTCAATCTCCTCTACAAGGAAAAATGTCTCTTATCCTTTAACCCAAATTCCATTCTCCTCTGTTTCTTTTCTATAATCTTCAAATCTCATCCATAACCTGCACACAAAACCCAAATAAGGGCACACAATTTCAATCCCTATTCTTAAATCCCACACTTAACAACCCAAAATTTAAAAGGAAACAATATAACCTACAAACAAAACCTAACCTTGTATGGATTGGATTATGGCCAAAATGCCAATACAAATTAGATTATGTTGTGAAGATTATAAAAGGATATGAGAGGAAAAAGGTCCCGAAAAATGTAAGAATGGTCGAGATATATGATGGGTTTATTTTATTAATGGAAAGAGTAGTTGACTTTTGTTCGAGAATAAATCAAAGCAACGGAAAACACGAAAAAAGTAGATGGTTAAATATTAATACTATCTCAAGGAGGGACAGAATCCATGATTTATTCTATTAAAATAATTTACCAATTCAAAGTTATAAATGTGTTTTTTTCTCCTTCATAAAGATTGCAAGTGGGACAATCCTACACTCTATTATGAGTATTGCAAATGGGTTAATATTATACTATTTATTATAATTTTTGTTTGATCTTTATTCAAAGATTAAATAAAAGAAGTAAGATTCTACAAAAATTAAAAAACAATGGAAACTATATAATGACACATGTTTTAAAGATTCCAAATAAGTTTTTTCCTGGGTGAGAAAATTATTGAATAAAATATAAATTTAATGTCAAAATGAATCTGGTTTAAAATAAAATAAAAATTACTAAATAAGATACAAATTAAAAGTATGGTTTAAATATTGTAAGTTATTTTTTTTAATTGTATTTTTAAATTAATATTGTTTAAAATATTGTTAGAATCAGATGAGATATAAATTTTGTTAAAAATATTGTCAAGATTAGATGAAAAAATAGATTAATATAGTTTATATGATTAAGTTTTAATTATTTTTTCTAATTGTTTTTTTTCAAAATATTGTTGAAATTGCTTAGAATTTTTTATTTAATTGTTTAGAATTTTTTTATTTAAGTTGTTAAATCTAAGGGATTTTAATGTCTTAAAGGTTTTTATGACATTAAAAAATAAATTTTAAAAATGGATTTTTTCTCTCTCATTGAGAATGTTTTATTAAAAGCAAATGAGAAATACTAATACATAAACATGTAAATAAAACTCATCAGATCATATGTAAATAAAACTCATCAATGTAAATATATGTTTGATAATATAATTTAAAACATTACTACTTTTGGAGAATGTTCACATTTTCTTTTTTTGCTAAAGTAAGAATTGGTCTTTCTATTCACTTGTAGCTGAAAAATAGGTTACATAAAATACAACAAACCTAGAGGAGAAGAGTACCATAGAGTTAACTAGCGCTCTGAGCTTTGGGTCCTGAGCCAACGGCTTGAGATCTAGGTCAAGGGCCCACAAAACAAAACAAACCTCCTAAACCGTTCGATCTGTCTAACGGATGAGGACCTATATCTGAACGAAATCAAGAAAACTCAAGAAGTCTTTAAGCGGACTCAATGAGGAAACAGAGACCGCGGTGAAAAGATTTCGAGTTTGCTAGGGGGATAACCCTCGAGCAGGTGTTCCGCCTGAAATTCCTCGATCCTGACCCTGAGGAGAAATGTGCAAGGAAGATATCCTAGTCCTGCCAACTTGCACAACAAACATTAGCTGTAGATCTACTTATACTAGATCCTACGATTGTAAAGGATATGAGGTTGAAAAGAAGAGCGAGGAATACCCGCCCGATGAAGGTAGTTTTCTTTCTCCTCCTTGAGCCACTTGTTAATTGGTTAGTGGCATCGAGAGCATTTCTATTAAACTGATTAGGACATTGAGGATGCCCGAAAACCACTTTAATGGTAGCGAAAACTCCTTGTCCTATGGCAAAACTCTTGGTGCCATGATTTAGCTTCATGCTCTTCCCCCACTGCCATCCATCAGACTGCGAGACCCAATTGTGCCGATTCTCGGGTCTTCTGTTTGTTGAACCCTTATCATCCATCTGCTTAATTCTGGCTACTTCTCCTTCATGCACTGATAATGCTCCCTGTTTGCGCTAGCCAGAGTGTGGTAGTCCTCACGCAGTTTTCCTACGGGTACCGACTCCCACGAGTAACTCTTGTTGTCTCTTGTACATAACACCCCTTCATTAGCCAACTAGTTCGCCACTCTATTGGCATTTTTGTGTGCATGAACAAATCTAAGTGTTCTTAGTATTCTTAGGTGAGATTGAATTTGGTGATAGACCTACAAAAGTCTCTAGTGGTTCGAAACTTTATATGGTGTTGTGCCAATGCCTATCTTTTTGACCGAATTAATTGTTAATTCTGAGTCTACCTCTATGATTGTGTTATGTAAATTGTAATCAATTAGAATTTCTAAGCATTGCTCAATGGCCATGAGTTCCGCCATATTGTTAGTGGCATTCCCCAGATGACTGTGAAAGATGACTTTGATATTGCCCTCTTCATCTCTTATGACTCCTCCATAACTAGCATCCTCAGGGTTTCCTTTTGAGGCTCCATCTAGATTGAATTTCAAAAAGCCATGGGGAGGGGGTTGCTAGAAAGCCTTTCCTTCTAATGTGTGCCTTGTGATCCTGTTTATGCCCTGAGGGACAAGCGGCTAGAGCCCCAACAGTCCAATAATGTGAGCATCATGGTGACAATGGGGTTTCTCAGGGGGTTGCTTCAGAAGGGAATTAATATTTTCTTTGAGCTGTCTTAAGATCTATGCCATGATGCTTTGGGTTAAGCCAGATTTGTCCTTGAAAATACTGTTGTTACGTTCTTTCCAAACATCCCAGATCAAAAATCCTGGAATTAGAGTCTAGGCTGTGTTGACTGTCTCGTTATCTGAGAAGTCTTTCCTCCAATTCTTTAAAGTTTCAGTGATGTCATTTTCATTCCTCTCTGTTTGGTTGAAGATTGAGGCCACCCAGTTCCATAAGGTGGAGGTGAATGAGCAGAGGTTGATCCATAGTTTCTTCCTGCAGACCACATAACTGGCATCTCGATGGATCAGCAAAACCTCTCTTTCTAAGATTTTCCCAAGTCAGAATCTTTTTATGTTGTACCAGCCACATGAACAGTTTGATCTTCATCTAGTGTGGGTTGTGCCATAGGTCCTTCCATATCTTATTAGGGCTTAGATAGTTAAGTCCAGTGGCTATTCTTTTGGCTTCTTTAAGGTTTAAGATGCCCTCATTATTTCTCCCCCATCTTAGTTGGTCATTCAAGGTTGAAGTCAAATTTTTTCTCTTTTCCAGAATCGCTTCAAGAACTTTAGCTTGGGACTTCAAAGGGGTCTCTTGACTGTAAACTGGTACCTCCCATATTCTTCATTTACCATTGTCCCTTGTCTGATCCCAAAAGTCACTTACCCTTTTCAGTCCTTTATTATGGTATCTTCTTTGATAATGTCCAGACCTTCTCTGCATAGGTTAGGTTCCTGCTGCCAATTATCCTCCCAAAACCAAGCTAGATTCCCACTTCTGATCTCCCAGAAACTATGTTTCTGAACTAAGGCTCTATTCTCCCAAGCATTGTTCCAAATATGGGAACCCTTGATGTGTCTTGTCATTCGGATGTGGCCCCTTTCTTGCTAGTCCTTTGCATATTTCTGTTTCTAGAGCTTAGCCCAGGGGCTTCTTATTTCCTTTAGCCATCTCCACCAAAGTTTTTCCACCAAAGTTTTTCCCCTAAAACTTTGCTTAGAGTGTCTGGGTCATGGAGACCCAAACCACCATGGGTTTTGGATTTGCATAGCTTGTCCCAAGCTACGAGAGCCCATTCCTTTTTCTCTTCCCCTTTACTCAAAATAAAATCTCTTTGGATGTTCTTGATTTGTTGTGAAACTCTTATTGGGATAGGAAGAGCTGAAAACATGAAATTTGGAATGGTTTGTAGGAAAGCCTTTGTAAGAACTAGCTTGCCTGCTAAATTCAAAGATCTGCTTGTCCACTTACTGACTTTGTCCTTCAGTTTATTGGTTACTGGCTCCCAAACTTCCTTACTCAGATGTTTATCAGTGAGAGGAATTCCTAGATATTTGGAGGGAAGATGATCTCTTTGAAAGCCGAGAATTCTGGAGAGATTTCTTTGAATAGAAATATCAGTATTGAAAAATAAAACTTTTGATTTTGTAAGGCTTACCTTTGTATTAGCAGCCATAGCGAAATCATGCAGGATTTGTTTGAAAGCTTTGGCTTCCTTGAATGTGGGTGTGCCCTGCAACATAGTGTCATCCACAAATTGTTGATGAGTCAATGTGTCCCCATTTTGAGTTAATTTGAGTCACTAGATTCTTCCTTTCACCTTGGCTGAATTGATTGCTTTGCCCAATCCTTCCATCATGAGAATGAAGAGGAAGTGGGAGAGCGGATCTCCTTGCTTGAGCCCTCTCGATGGCTTGAAGGTTTTGGATGGAGAGCCATTAAGAAGGATTGAACAACTGGCTGTGGTAACCAGGGCCATGACCCATCTTATCTAGTTGTGGTCAAAGCCATACGCTTTTAGAACTTTCCTAATGTATGAACAACTTAGCTTATCATAAGCTTTCTCTATGTCAAGCTGTATTATCATACCTGCTTGCTTATTAGTCTTGAGGGAATGTACCACTTCGTGAGCTTGAATGATATTATCGAGAATTTGTCTACCTTCCACATATCCAGTCTACTCCTCTGACATGAGCATTGGAAGAAGGGGTTTGAGTCTGTTAGCATAACTTTGGAAAATATTTTGTACACCACATTGCATAAAGCTATGGGTCTAAATCTGTCTGGTGTCATGGCTTTTTCCTGTTTAGGGATTAAGCTTATGAAGGATGCATTAAGTGCTCTTATAATTGTTCTTGATTTTCTCGAATCCTCCACCACATCAAGAATATCATGTTTGACTATTTCCCAACATGTTTTGAAGAAGTCTACATTGAAACCATCCGGGCCTGGAGCTTTCCCATTATGCATCTCTTTGATTACTTCATTGACCTCTTCCTCCATCACTGGCTTGTTGAGATTATAATTATCTTCCCTGGTTACCAGTTTTGGAATATGCTGAGTGAGGTTGTTAATAAATTGATATCTATCTGTAATGGTCTCCTCTGCTATGCTTTGAAAATGTTGTACCAGAACAGATTCCATTTCCTTGTGAGTATTTAGCTCTTTCCCTTGAGGATCTATGAGTTTTATGATCCGATTATGTGCCCTGTGTTCCATGGTAGACTTGTGAAAGAACCCAATATTTCTTTCTCCTTCTTTAATCCATTGCACTCTTGATTTTTGTCTACAGAAGATTTCCTCTTGTTGGCATCTGTTGTCCCATTCTTGTTGAAGAGAGTCTGCTTGCATTTTATTTTCCTCTGTGAAGCCTTCTGTGATGAGAATTTGGTTAGTTTCCTATAATTTTTTTTCCACTTCTCTTTTGGCTTTAAAAATATTGCCAAACTCATTTTTGTTCAATTCTTTAAGCCTTATCTTGATGTGTTTGAGTCTTTGTTGCAGGAGGAACATTTTTGTGCCTTGAGTGGGCATGCCTTCCACCCACCATTTTCCAATATTAGTGATGAAGTTAGGGTGAGTGAGCTAGACATTTACAAACCTGAAAGGTCTGTTCCTCAGAGTGCCAATGAATGAAGCTTCTAGCTGAATAGGCTAGTGGTCCAAGCCTCCGAAAGGAAGGATAAAATCTGTCATGGTATGGCGAGTGAGAAGGAGGTCCTCCGAGATTATGAATCTGTCTATTTTCGAGTAAACTTGAGAAGCTCCTCCTCTCTTGTTGTTCCATGTGAAGGTATCATTTATTGTTTCCATATCCACCAATCTCATGTTGTTTAGGAAGTTCTAGAAGGCAATTGAGTCTCTTCCAAGCGTTCTGGTCCCTCCTTTTTTCTCTACGGTAGATCTGATCATGTTGAAGTCCCTTCCCAGAATCTAGAGCATTACTGGGTGTCTCTCTATCATCTCCTCCAGGGAGGTGAGGAGCCTGAGTTTGTCTTCAAGATGTTGAGGACCATAGACATTTGTGATCATGTAACATTCCTTATGCTGCAAAGGTTGGACAACCATTGAAAGGTGGTTCCTGGATGCCTCAGCATCTAAGATTCCAAATTTTTGAGGATTCCATAGAGTGAGAATTCCTCCCGCTGTATTATTTGCTTTGACTTCTAGGTACTCATATTTAATAGGCCATTTGCTATGTATTTCTCTAATTTTGTCTACTGAGCATTTTGTTTCCTGTATAAACACCATATCTGGTTTTTCTTCTTTTATTCTGTTACTGAGATTTCTTTGTTTTCTTTTACTTCCTAGACCCCTAATGTTCCAGGTTGTAAGCTTCATAATGATGGGTTTGTAAAAGAGTAACTGATGAGATATTTCATCTTATTTGAATTAATCATGAGTTTCCCACACTCTGTCAGCAATTCATTATGTCTCTTCCTTCCTCTTTTCTTGCTTGGGTTTTTGGTGGAGTGTCATAATGTTATCTCCATTGATTTAACCCCTCTGTTCTCCTGGCTGTCATGGTTCCTTTTGTCTCCTACAGCCCTTTTTTGAGACCTTCAGAGGAATAGTTGTTGTACTCTGTCAAACTCATCTTGTGGTATAGAGTCAATCCCTTTGTTGGTTACCCACTCTAGAAACTTTTCTAGATTAAGATTCTCCCTCTCAAGAATCTCCTGAAGGTTGTGGTCCTTCATACCACCTTCGCTTGGGGTCATCTTATGGTCCTTTCCAAGTTCCATAGTGCTTGGTAGGTCCTCCTTTTGTTCATTGTTTACCTGTATGATTTCCATGTTATCCTCTTTTTCCTTCTCTGCATGATTGTCCTCTGGTTCCTTGTTCGTTCCATTTTTTCCCCCTTCTTCTTCTAAAATCTCGAAACCGTTATGACTTGGTAGCTTATTCTCGATAGGTTTCTTTTGGTACTTTTTCCCCTTCCTTTCCCTTTTCCTCCCACTTTGGTGAAACCTTCAGGGTTTTTTCTTGTGTTGGTTTTCAGGTTGTCGTCCCTTTTTTTTAGTGGGAAATCTCTGAAGAGGTGCCCATGTTCATGACATTTACGACATCTGAATGGGATGTGTTCATAGTTGACTACCTGTACCCATTCCTCATCATATACTTCTAGGATGAATTCAATTGGAAGTGATCCTGATAAGTCCATTTCTACACATATGCGAGCGAAGGAGGTATATTTACCTCGCAGAGTCGCCTATAATATCTTTATAAAATGCCCTAATTTATTACCTATACCTTTTAAGGATTCATGTATCCAATAATCTAAAGGTAAGGAGTATAGTCTAATCCATACCGGGACCGATGTGAATGTTTCTCACTCCGGGACAAAGTTCATCACCCAAGGTCACATATAAAGGCATGCGACAGCATAGAAGTAGGGTCCTCCTTCGAATACTCTGTCTTTGTCCTCTAGGTTAGTGAAAACCACCGTGAAAAGACCCTTGGACCCAAGATGTAGATTTATTTATCTTTTTGGTTTCTAGTTGTTTCTTATCCATGTGTACAACACTTTCTCCGTGGGCCATATACACATAAAATTACATATGACCATGTAAGTTGCCATGTGATCTCTGTGCACCTGTAGTGCAGGATCATTTAAGACCACTCGGGGTTTAATGTTTGTGTTGGGCTTCTAGGGTCCCATCGTAGATATGTTCTTAGTTCTTTGACTGATATCTCCTGATTTCATTTCTCTCCTTACTTCCTCGTGGATCCCTTCTTGTTCAAGGGATTTGCTGCTTTTCGGCTTTTGAGTGCCTGTCGTCTTTGTCTCTACCTTTGTTGGTTTCCGGAATTTGTTCTGACTTGCCTCCTTGCTTCTATTTGATACCATGTTACTGTAGGAGGGAGTGGAGCTCCCCCTTCTATGCCCCTCCATTGTTACCAGCTCGCTCCTATCACCCCCTATTGAAAGCCCTAGTCCCTCCCCGTGTGATTTAATTTAATTCAACCATGTTCACATTTTCAATATTATAGGGAAAATAAATTTGATAACATATAGCTTAAAACATTACTACTTTTGGAGAATGTTCACATTTTCAATATTATAGGGAAAATAAATTTGATGACATATAACTTGGGAAAAAATTATTATAAGATTATGGTTTTGATAAAAATTATGATATTTTTGGAAATGTTTTTTACTTTGCGAATTAGGGTTTTGTAGGTCACTATTAGAATTTTAAACTTGGGTAGCTCAACCACAAGTTTGTGTTGATAAAACTTGATGCTTTCTAAAATTTAGCATTACTGATTCGCCACATGAATATTCCCACGGGGATGGGGGAAACCACCTCCTATAAGAGCATTGCCAAAGGTCGATCATTGTGGCTTAGAGGTGGTGAGGCTTCATCTGATGGTTAGGGTGGAGATGGAGAGAGATCGGTATTTGTAGCCCAATGACAAGCCCGCTTCAAATGAAAATGCCTTTCGAAGGCTCTTGAAAACCCTAAATTTGTGATCCCACACAATAGCTTGGAGCAATCCTGCAGTTACATGAAGGATCATTCTCTCATCTATAAATTTATGGACATTTGGCCTAAAGAGTAGGACATTTTCAATTGGATCCAACTGAAATGGAAACCCCAGGGTGTTGTAGAGCTATGATTATGAGCCAAGGGCTTTTTTATGGTCATTTTTGAGGATCTTGCTAATCAGAAGCATGTCTTTGAAAAAGGTCCCTATTTTATGAACAATGCAAGCTTGTTCATGCGATTTTGAGAAGAATGTTACAACCTAGAGGAGGAGAAATTTCTTACAGCCCCGGTTTGGGTTCAACCCTTCTCACTCCCAGATAATCTTTGGGAACCATATATTTTAGAAGGGTTGGAAATGTCGTTGCTGATTTTGTTAAGATCTCATAAATTACCAAATGCATATAGCATATCCCCTATGCTTGGATTTGTGTTTACATGAACATCTCAAAACCCTTGCCAAAATCAATAAATGTAGAATATCAAGATGAGGTTTGGGTCCAAACCTTGGATTACGAGAACGTGTTGTTTAAATTCCTCAAATGCCATGAGTATGTACACTGGATCAGAAATTCTCCTCTTTACGATTACTAAATAATAATTGGACCAAAAATAGGAAAACTCTGATAGTTTCTAGGAGGTCTCTAGAAGACCAGGGAACACAAACCAATTAAATCTAGGAAGATTGGGACCAGAGAATAATGCTCAATCGAATCAAGGGAAATCAGAGAAGAAGGTAGAGTTGTCAAAATCGATCGCTAACAAGAACCCATTCTTGGTCCTCATTCAATATGAGACTGACGAGGAGCCATGAGAATAGGTAGAAATACATTCGAATGAACACATAATGGAAGTAGAAACCCCAATAAGCGATAGTTAAATGAAAAGAAAGCCAACTGAGGAACCGTGTGGTGACTCCAACTTGAAGGAGCTATTGGAAAACACATCCTCCATTCTAGAGGTAGAATATAGAAAGGACAATATAGATGTAGATGAAGTGACAATGTTAGAGTTTTTACGCACATGGGCCCACACAGAGGAGCAATCAATACTTGTAGAGAAACTACACCCATTAGGGGAATTTTAATGTCTAAAATGGGCCTCCTAAGAAAATGTACAACCAAAATAAACTTTATAAGAACCAATAAGATTCAAGATGATGACGTCAACCATGGGGGGTCATTCACCATTTTTGGAGTAAAAATGTAAAAATATTAAAAAATATTAAAATAATAAAAATACTTTTTTCAACTCATATTTTCAACTTATCTCCCTAAGGTTTTACTAAAATTTCGAGTGAGAGTACTCATTGGATGAAAAAATTAATTCCTCATCCAAGGAGTACTCATGTTCCATACTTTTGATGGACTCTGCTACACGAAAAATGAAAAATACATGAAAAAATGCGAGCACAATCACATTTTTCATGTATTTCTCATTTTTCATGTATTAGAGTCCATCAAACGTATGAAACATGGCACTTCTTGGATGAGGAATCAAAATTTGCATACAACGAATGTTTCTGCTTGAAATTTGAGTAAACCATAGGGAGATAAGTTGAAAATACGAGTTGAAAAAATAGTTTTTTCTTTTTTCCCTCAAATATGTGATTATGTAATGTAATATTTTTTATTATTTCCACTATTATTTTATAATTTTCTTAGGAGGCCCATTGTAGAGCTCAATTTTCCCCTATTTACTTCCTCCATTTGTATGCCCATTGGAGAAAAGTCAATGCAACCTAGGAAGGGGGATTGACATCCTCAAGTTCTCATTGAAAGGGATTGGCCTAGATGTTGAAAATCAAGGAACAAACCACCAGTGATCAGAGTTGCAAGGGAAGAGAAATCACCTAGGAGGTTATTCGATCTATAGGGTAATTTCTTCTCAACTAAGGGAAGATTAATAAGATAAATAAGTATCTTCTCTCCCATTTCCCTGTTAACCCATGAAAATAGTTTCGTAGAACATTTTGGGCCTCAAAAGAAAAGGTAAACAATGATACCTGAGGTTGCGAATAGAGAGAGAGAGAAACTGGAGATTATATTGTTGCAAGAAACAAAAGTTACTATCTACACACTTTAATCGATAATGGATCAATGTTGGAGGGTGTGTGAAACAATGGTTATTGATTCTTAGGGAAGAGCAAGGGGATCACGATAATCCCATACCCTAGATGGGTTTCTTTAGATAAATGAGTTGCTCGCCCAAATTTTTTGTATGGATGCTTCTAATGTTTGGGATCTAGAGAGTGGATATGGGTCTCAATGGTGAATGGTTCTTCTAATCAGAGAGGCAAAGAGGCATGTTTTGGAGGAAATATGGGTAATGCACAAATAAGTTCACGAAGAAGGTTGGATCATGGGTGGTGATTTAACATGGTCAGGAACCTAAAGGAGATGGAGGGAAGTATTTGATGCCTAGAAGCAGTAGTAACTCCATTTCAAGATATGATCCAAAATCTAAGAATTGTAGACATTGATACAACCAATGTCCTATACACTTTGAACATCCTAATGGATGTGGAGCTTGATTATCTTCCTGATTCAAAGGCTTAATTTCAACTGTGTTTGGATCCTAATCGCCGAAGGGGGGGTGTGGGGGGTATTCCCCCCCACTATTACTTGGTGGAGGGTCAAGGGGAGGAAAGATGCATGCTTGGAGCCCCCCGTGATGGGGGTACGGGGGCAACACCTCCAAAGCTAAAAATAGATGAAAAATTACATTGTAAAATATTGTAATTTCATAGTCAATATGGGTCATTCATTAGGTGGATGATATGACGATAGAAGTTATTTTTAATATAGGTTTTTTTCCCTAGAAGAAAATCCCTTGGTTTATACGAGGGAATTGTATTGCAGATATGTATTATTATTCTGAGTGAGAAAGAGAGAGGAGTCTATGTGAGAGCAAAGAGGAAATTACAATGGATCTACTATAGGGTGTATCTCTTCAGTTTTCTGGATAATATGAAAAGAATGACTAGTTGTTTCTCCATGGACGTAGCCCAAAATGGGCGAAGCATGTATATTTGTGTCTCTCTTGTTTTATGTGTTTATGTATTTGTGTTTTTGCAATATTTTGTGTATTTCATTTCTCCGTTAATTAATTTCTAACACAACCAAAGTGGGGTATCACATCATATTACATAACTTCTAGATAAATTCTTTCTTACTAAAGGGTTTCTAGCAAAATTCATATTCATAGAAGCTGCAATCCTCCCTAATTTGGGGTCATATCATTGGCAAATCTATCTAGAGATGGATTTAAAGAAAACCGCACACAAATGATCATTTTGATTCGACAACTTTTGGCTTCTGCATCTTGACCTCATTCCTCGACTGGAAGCATGGTGGAAAGACATCCAGGTCCAAGGTCAAAATTAGATGCACATTGTGTACCTCAAGCTAAAAGAAGTAAAGCAACATCTTAAAAAATGGAATAGTTTTGAATTTGGTGATAACTTGAAGGAAAAAGGAAAGATGGAGGACAAGATGGATGTCATTCAATCAACTACTATTCAACAAGGGTGGATAAAGGAATCGATAGAAGAGAAAGGAAATCCTCTTCTCGGGTTGGAGACTGGATGAAATCAGGAAGAGACCTTTTAGCAGTAGAAGTCAAGAATTTAATGGCTGAGGGATGGAGAAAATAATACTCACTTTTTCCATAAATTCCTAATCAAGCATCGACATAATAAAAACATTTATTCTTTAAACTCATGGGATGACAATATACTTGTGGAGCATGAAGAGATCAAGGAGGAATTGGTGGATTTCTACATGAACCTTCTAACTAAGGACAAGTCTGAAAAATCTAGTGCTATTGAGGGGATCCTCAATCACATCCCTAGGTTGATCAATCAAGAGTAGAATGAGGCCCTCATGTGTGATATTTTATTTGTGGAGATGGAGAAGGTGGTTAAAGAAATGCCAAGCAACAAGGCTCCTGGGCCAGATGGGTTCACCAATAATAGTTTCAAGGTATGCTAGCCTTTTATTAGTAATGGTGTGCATGTTATAGTTGAGGAATTACGCTACTCCCAATAGGTGTGGTCAATTTTGAATGCTACCTTTCTCAAATTGATCCCAAAATCTAACCAATTCAAGGATGCTAGTGAGTTCTGCCCAATAGCTCTCTGTAATGTCATATACAACTTGTGGAGCATGAAGAGATCAAGGAGGAATTGGTGGATTTCTACATGAACCTTCTAACTAAGGACAAGTCTGAAAAATCTAGTGCTATTGAGGGAATCCTCAATCACATCCCTAGGTTGATCAATCAAGAGTAGAATGAGGCCCTCATGTGTGATATTTTATTTGTGGAGATGGAGAAGGTGGTTAAAGAAATTCCAAGCAACAAGGCTCCTGGGCCAGATGGGTTCACCAATACTAGTCTCAAGGTATGCTGACCTTTTATTAGTAATGGTGTGCATGTTATAGTTGAGGAATTACGCTATTCCCAATAGGTGTGGTCAATTTTGAATGCTACCTTTCTCAAGTTGATCCCAAAATCTAACCAATTTAAGGATGCTAGTGAGTTCTGCCCAATAGCTCTCTGTAATGTCATATACAACTTGTGGAGCATGAAGAGATCAAGGAGGAATTGGTGGATTTCTACATGAACCTCTAACTAAGGACAAGTCTGAAAAATCTAGTGCTATTGAGGGGATCCTCAATCACATCCCTAGGTTGATGAATCAAGAGTAGAATGAGGCCCTCATGTGTGATATTTTATTTGTGGAGATGGAGAAGGTGGTTAAAGAAATTCCAAGCAACAAGGCTCCTGGGCCAGATGGGTTCACCAATAATAGTCTCAAGGTATGCTGGCCTTTTATTAGTAATGGTGTGCATGTTATAGTTGAGGAATTACGCTACTCCCAATAGGTGTGGTCAATTTTGAATGCTACCTTTCTCAAGTTGATCCCAAAATCTAACCAATTTAAGGATGCTAGTGAGTTCTGTCCAATAGCTCTCTGTAATGTCATATACAACTTGTGGAGCATGAAGAGATCAAGGAGGAATTGGTGGATTTCTACATGAACCTTCTAACTAAGGACAAGTCTGAAAAATCTAGTGATATTGAGGGGATCCTCAATCACATCCCTAGGTTGATCAATCAAGAGTAGAATGAGGCCCTCATGTGTGATATTTTATTTGTGGAGATGGAGAAGGTGGTTAAAGAAATTCCAAGCAACAAGGCTCCTGGGCTAGATGGGTTCACCAATAATAGTCTCAAGGTATGTTGGCCTTTTATTAGTAATGGTGTGCATGTTATAGTTGAGGAATTACGCTACTCCCAATAGCTGTGGTCAATTTTGAATGCTACCTTTCTCAACTTGATCCCAAAATCTAACCAATTTAAGGATGCTCGTGAGTTCTGCCCAATAGCTCTCTGTAATGTCATGTACAATATTATCACAGTTTCGTGTTCATTCTGTCGACATTTCAAACCCCAAAGGAGGTCCATCATCAGGACTAAATCAGATAGAATATGAAAGAAAACTTATTGAGAGAAGAGCCTTTACGACCTGGTTATAAATAAACCTAGATCCCTAATTTTTAAGAAGCCCACACTTATATAGTTGATTTAATTAATTATTTATTTAGCTTTAATTATTCCTATTGATTTACTTAGAACCTAAAATATTCTAATTGATATATCTAATTAATGAATGAGTTTAATTTATTAATTCTTCCTATTGTTTAATTAAAAAATCTAAATTTAATTTAATTTGATTA
>APFE030384182.1:44669-57942 GCA_000404065.3 Pinus taeda
GGTCATGATAAAATATTTTACGCCATTATTTCGAAATGTTGAAATTTTACCTTTGAATTTTTTTTGTTATCCCAGCGTCAACACTTTTCTTTTTGATGGTGTTTTTTGCACAAAATTTATCATTGGAAAAAAATGTTATTCGAACATCAACACTTCGTTTTGAAGGTGTTTTTTGGACAATTTTTGCACAAAAAATTGGTTGTCACCACCATTTTTAAAACATGTTGAAAATTTACCCGAGAAAAAAAAAGGTGTTATTCCAGCACTGGTTTTGATGTTTTTGCGGGGTTTTTTTGGCCAGAATTCCCATTTTGAGTTTATAGTTCCCGTTTCAAAGTTTAAATTGTTGAATTCAAAAGTTCTTCTAGCATGTAGATGAATGGGGAAAAATCAAATATGTATTTTTTCAATAAAAACAAAATGGTGCAAAGAAATCTAGAAAAAAGTATGGGTTTTTGTATTGTTATTCTTCTACCTAAATACTTTGGAATCCCCTAGGTGAAAAATTCATTAAAGGCCTATATATGGACAAAACTCAAGGAAAAAAATAGCCAACATATTTTTCCAACTGGACTTTCAGAGATCTTAACCTCCCTAGTTGTATTGCCCTATTAAAACTAGTGCTCCAAGCCATGTCATACTATAAATTAATGGTGCTCCATACACCAAAAGTGGTTTACAAAGACATAGTTGCCACCTTCCATAAATTTCTATAGCAAGGATTTCAACAAGCTAGGAAACGACCTTCTTTGGCTTGTGAAAAGGTATGCTTCCCTAAGGCCAACGGTGATTTCAGGATGAGGGGCCCAAAGCTCCTTAGCCATGTCATGGGAGCCAAGATATGGTGGCGATGGTTGAAGGGTGGCATGAAACTTTGGAAAATGATTTGGCAAAGGGAATACTTCTTAGTAAGGTAACAGGAAGCGATTATAGACATTAGGACTTCCCAAAGATGTCATCAATCTAGAATATGGCGAAGGCCCAAAGGAAATTTATTTAAGATTGTATTTTCTAGGAAATTTGAAATGGGGATATCGCCTAGTTGTAGGACGACTCATGGTAGAAACTCCCAAGGCTAGTGAGTAGAGAAGAATTGAGGAGCATGGTGAGCCTTGTTATTGCACCAAGAACGTTGTAACTCCCAAGGGATCCTCAACTCAAATTATCAACCTGGGTTTCGTACAAACTTAGAGGTGATAGTGATATATGAACAATAGGTTATATTATACTCATGCCACCCTCAATCATGAAATTATATCAAGGTGTTCAAAGAAAATTCATCCTACTGAACTATAGTGAAAGCTTGCTAATCAAAGCACAACAGAATTGATTCTAGCTATGAAAGTGGAAATGCCATTTGCTCAATTTGTAGATTCTAATTAATCATTTCACGAAAAGAAAATGGATAATATACTCACTGAAGGAAAGCTACTCTATCTTTCATACTTCATCAAACAAAAAACATAATTTTATGAATCATCTATCTATTTCACACTTGCTTGAAAATCAGAAATCTAACTTGCATCATGCTTGTGATTGAAAAATGCCAATTCTACTCTGTTTAGTAGTGAGGAAAAGGAATGACTGGAGTGGTCTGGGAGTTTCTCTTGATCATCAAATAAAAACTTGGGGTCATTATTCATCTTTACTGATCTAATGTTGAAGTCAAGAGTAAAGTAGGTGAAGAAAAGTAGTGCTACAGGAGGTCATGTATTGCTACAGGAGGACATGTAATGCTATAGGAGGGGCTTCAAGAGCCTTTTTAGGGTGGAGATGATGTCTTGAGGGCATGAAGAGGTATATGAAAGTTGGAGAGAGTGAACGAAGGTTGGGGAAGCCTCCTAGATAAGCCCAACCCTCTCACAGGTTTGTCTTGGACCACGATGAATGCCCATGGTGTCCTAAATTTCCTAGGCAAAGTGACTGTGGAAATAAAGTTTTCGGCTAGAATTGAGGGATGTAAAGAGAAAATGGGGAAGTCCAAAATGGAGGTGAAAGAGGTTCCCTCCCCTACATATCAGCAAAACCTTGCAACCAACCACATACATACATGCATTGATCATTGACATAGTGATGTAAATTATGCTGGAAAATATGAGTTGAATTTGAATAACATTTATTTCATCCCATAACACTACTTTGACCATTTTACTGAATCCTAAGTTGTAGAAAGTAAATATGAAGAAGAAAAGCTAACGTCTATCTATTTCCAATAAATCATAAACACAATGCTTTTGGGCTGATATTGTGAATCCTTCCAACCATTCTCCCACAACTGAGGTGATGTAGAAGCTTATGGGTCATCTATGTTAAGATCTTCCATGGCCTTGGTTTCCTCTCTGACATCCTAGTGAACCTCATATGGTGTGCCTTCTTGTGGGTAAAAACCTACATTTTCTTCTATCTCATTCCATTCCTTTTTCTCTTATGTTTGGTCTCTTCCTTATTATAGGCTTAGAAGTAAGAGTTGATTGATTTTGAGTCCTATCCATTTGATCTTCATCCTTTGCATGACTTTCTTGTACAGTGGTGTTCTCTCCAAGGAAATTTTTAGCCTATCAGGAGAGTGATATTTATAGATTGTGGGGTAAGACATGCCATGTTCTCTAGCAAGCTTGCATACTTTCTATTCCCAACATTCTAAAGGTGTATTCAAAGTGTATAATGAATTTCCCATTGGTTGCAATGTATTTGGGAGCTAAAGTAGCATAAAAGGAGATGATGTTATGATTTCTGATGACAGCCTTAGGGCTCACTAGCTCTGCTCTGATATACAAGGGCTCCTTCTCCACTTTTGTCAATACCTTTTTCACCTCTTCGCCCTTGTTTCCTCATGAGTCAACCAAGATGCTAAAGCCATTAGCTACATGTCTCCCAATCTTGAATTGGGATCCCAAAATTTTAGATTTGTCAAAGTGAAATTGTGCATGTAGAATTCAACTAACTTGGCCTTATATTCCATACTATTTTGTTTGCAAAACTCAATAAACTACCTGTAGTCCTAAAAAGGCAAAGACCCATATTATTCTAGAGTTTTTATTTAGAATTGAAACCACTATTATTTGAGGAGGAAAACATAATATTTTGATGGTTTCCTGCATTTTAGGGCTTCCATAGAGAGAGTTTCCATGGTGGCAAGTTGTGTTTCTTTGTTATGCAACCTCTCTTTCAACCTTGTGTTTTCTGCTTGTAGCTGCTCCTTCATAATAGACTCCCTTAGTCTAAAATCATTGAATTTCTTATCCATTTCAATGAATTTATCATCTATGAGGCCCAGATCTTCCACATCCTTGGATTTGGAAATTTGCATCCACCTGTGAGTTCTTTCGATCTCTATCTCCAGCTCATAGAGGAGTGGACTGCAGATTTTCAGGGATAATCCATCCTCCTTCAATAAATTTGTAGTAGGACCACAAGCTAGGCTATGGATCACACTCTTAGAACTCTTGGAGGTCCTTTCCAACTAAATTTGATGTGGTTTCTTCATTCTATAGCTTGTTTTTCTGCTCCTGTAGATTTCCCTGTTCCTCCTGTAGAAAACTCTGCCTCTCCTATAGAAATCCATGTCTGTCCTATAGATTATCTTCTTTTTCTTTCTCAAAGGTAGCTTTTGTCTTGGGTTTCTTAAAGGTCACTGACCTAATGGTGGGTCTACCCAAAATTTTTACAGGTGACTTGGTTTTGGTTTTAGGAGAAGTGACCTCCTCAATCTTTCCCTCCCTGGGTCCTACTTCTTCTTTTTTACTTGGCAATTCATCGGTAATGATAGGGACCCTTGTGGGAGTTTGTGGTTTACCCTATCTAATTCTGGTGCTCTTCCTAGTTTTGAAATATAGGGGACCTTGTCTTGGTTGCCTCCTCTTGGGCTTGACATGAGTACCTAATGTAGTCAATGTTACAACTACTTCTTGTTCAATATCCCTTGGAGATGGACTTGTTTGATGTGGTTGTTTCTCTGCTTCGTGAGGTCTAGAAGTCTCCTTAGGGCTTATTGTTCCTTCTACTTATTTCTTCTCCTCTTCTTCTTTAACTCTGGCTTCTCATTTAATTTTTTCTTCTCCTTTCTCTTTCTTTGTTGCCTCCTCTTCCTCTATTTTTATTTCCTCTTCTTCTATTTTTGTTGCCTCCTCTTCCTCTATTTTTTCTCCTTCTTCTTCCTCTATTTTTCATTATTTACTTCCAGTGCTAGAGGTTGGTGTTTCTCCAGGTGCTATGGCTTGGGTTTCTATGAAATTTTCCTTGTCCATGTCCAAAAATTTAGTCCATAAGACAAGGATCCTTAAGTGGCTCAAAGCATCCATAAAAATCAATTTAATGAGGCAATGGTGAGCTAAGTGTTGGTGCTTTTCTTCTCTCACCTTCTGAATCATCTCCATGATTTATTATAGGAGGAAATGGGGAACTCTAAGTCTCTGAGGGAGAGTCAATTTTACCTTGAATCCCAGTTCATGGAGAAATCTAAAGTCGTAGGAATAAACCACACTCAATCTCCCTTCACAAGATATATACTTGAGGATATGGTAACCTACCTCATCCTAAGGGTAAGGTAGGATTTCTCTTGTTACTCCATTCTTATCTTCAATAGGATTCTCTTTCAAAATGAAGAAGTTTTTCCTAGTTGTGACACTCACTACCTTGTCTTCTTTTCTCAACCAAATTCCTAGTAGTAAGGTGGTCACTATGGTTATAGTTTTAGGACTTAGAGAGATGGCCAACCCTCTGAAAATAGTAGTTGCACTTTCTTCTCTTTGAGAATGTAATGCCATGGAAAATTCATGAGTGAGATCATCACCATACCCATTTAACAATTCAAAAAAACCCAACCATTGGTGTATTATGAAGATGTCCACTACAAGAGGGCGTTGGTGAATCCTATTGGTGTCTGATGGTTCTATTCTATTAAATCCTTCCCCCATTTCTTCTACTGTCCCTCCTTGGTGCTACTTAGGTGTGGTATTTAAAATATTTTTAAAAAATATTAGTGGTGAAACAATGTTAAATTCCTTGGTAGAAATGAAGGAGAAATATGCTATAATTGATATTAACCAAACCCGTTTTCTCTGCTTCTAACCACAACATTTTCTAAAAAGATCTCCTACTGCTTAATTGACTATTACATGTTATCAATTTCAAGTAGAATTATCATGTAAATGGATGTAAAAACAAGGAAGGAGGATGACACTTACTTCTTATCAAAACACCTCTATGTGTGTACGATGGTTTTGAGACAATTTCAAAACATTGTAGCTGCTTTTTCACCTTTCAATTTTCTCCTGTAGCTCCTCAAACCTCAAGTAGCATCTAAGACCTTCTTGTAGGCTTCTTGGTGGCACCCTATGTAGTATGATATAATAGCTCGTCCTTCCCCTACCTTTTTTTAGAATGAGTGATGGTGCAAATGAATTTGAGCTCAACACAAAGTATTATCTTTGGTGTAAAATCTCAGAGCACTTTGGTGACATGGCATATACACGAGTTTCCTTTTTTGGACCGTTGTCCCCACTCCTTGTAATCATTTCATTTATCCTCGTGATTATCACCCCATGCTTCATGAACACCACCTTACTTTGATTTGACATATCCATGTTGCATGGGTGACTAATACAAACTTAAGTTCACTAGTCGAGGTTGGCCAAGTTCACTGGCCACCTCCAACCTATTAAAACTCCTTTCTTGTCCATCACACATTTTAGTCATTTTATGCATAGGGAAGAGGTGAAGGTTGCCATAACTGAGCCTATTTGTGGATAAAATTGTTGGACATGGTTGCATGTTGGAGTTGGGCCATATAACATCATGATCTCATAGGGAGTTGACTCTATTTCTTGTTTCTTGTACATGTCTTTATAACTTGATGATACCTTGACTGATAACTTGTGCGTGTACAGGTGCCTCTTGGATGTCCAAGCTGCTATTTTTGGTGGAATTTCTTTCTGAGGATGATGTTTCCCTTCATGGTTGCATACATGGCTCCATCATGCTTTCTGTGGGTGGGAAAAAGTATCTTAGGGATTTTTGTTGTGACTGCACGAGCTGCTACAGGAGAATTTTTCTCCCTACAATAGTCATTTAATCCTCCCTTGAAGTCCTCATATTTCATGTTGGTGTTGAGGGGAAGTGATGACAGGTCATGAGGATAGGGTTAGAGTCATGATGAAGTGGTGTAGATGTTGGAGGAATAGAAAATAGATGTTTCTATGTTTTTTGTTTTTTGTTTTTAGAGGGAGGACAAAGTGGAAATTTTGAGAAAGTTTTGGATAAATGGAATGGATGGTGATGAAATAATCAATGGAGGACCCCCTTTTATCATTTCCTAGAGGTAGCATGGCCTTCATGTCTATTTTTCTCATTGGATCCCCCTCTTGTACCTTCATGGTCTCCTCTTGTAGAATTACAAGAGCTCCTGTAGCATCATAAAGAGGAGGTAAAATTTGAGTTCCTTGTTGATTGGATGGTGGAGAGATATGGTTATTTCAAACCATACCTTATGATAAATGTTGTTACATGATCTTTCCTTCTTTATTTTCTAGTAGATATACAAATAATATATATATATATATTAGTCGTCTTGGTTGTTACACTTATAACATTCAACAACTTTTAAGAAATGAATGAGATATTTTATTGTAATAAATAGCAGGCATCACCATGATCCTCATCATCAAAATTAAGTTCACACATATTGCTGCCAAAGCTTGGTTCACATGTTGTGCCACCCATGACTTCTCCCCACATCACCCAGCTATGTCATCAAAAGGTAATATTGAATTCACTTTATTTGGTAATTATGGCAACTTAACATGACTTTTGACAACCGAGGATGGTTATCAAATTTAAGCCGGGGGGGGGGATCGAATCATATTGCGACATGATTGTTGCATGATTTGCGATTATTCAAAAAATCCTGCAATTAAGGCGTGATGACCTGGTAGTTATTGTTACTTAATGCCGATCATACCAAAAAGGGGAAGTGTACCTTCGACGAGACCTCCCTTGACTCACCATTAATAAGGAAAATTTATTGTGCACTATGAGCCATGAGTGAAAAATCCTAATTTGAAATCCTCACTTGTGCCACCCTACCACCCTACCATTTATCCCTTCTAGAAGCATTGAATCCCCATTCAGAGTGCTTGGAGAAGTGGAAAATAACAATGCAGGATGAAACAACTAGGTTGTGTGCTGACTACCCCAGAGCATCTAAAGGAAAGGAGAAGGAGGTGAAACAACACTAAATTTTCATAAGCAATGGGTGGAGCAGAAATACAACATGAGCTAGGATCCACAAAAGCCTTGGAGAATTTCCTGAAGCATGTCAAATTTTCAAGGACGTAGGCTAGTTTGAATTCTTCCAGAGGTTGGAGGAATCAGACGACGACTTTTCATGGAATTTGCAAAGAATTTGGAGAGAAACCAGATGAAGGTCAGAGGGTTGAAGCTGGAGGTCACGGAACAGGTGATTGCTAGAGTGATGGGATTACCAATGGAAGGAAAGAGGTGGTTCAATAGGAAGGTTAATGACCCCTCCTTGAAAGGGGATTTCCTCCAAGAAGAAGAGTTGCTAATAAATAAAGGAAGGGGAATTGATAGATTATCACTCTACCAACCATGGGCTGATGTTGCCCTCTACCTCATCAAGTACATTACTTGCCAGGGAAGGGAAACAATTGTGTTCAATAACCACTTTCCATTGTTGAACCACCTCCGACATTAGAAGTTGATCAATCTTCCTTACTTCTTGTTGGGAAACATTAGGCATATGGCCGCAACTGTGAAAACAGCTGCACATCCAGAAATGGGCATCACCAACCATGGCCTTATCAAGCTCATTGTGTTGGATGCCTTGAGCCGCCAGAGTAAGAATCGGGAAGAATTCATGAGGAAGAAGGCCATGACCACCTGCAAGAGGAAAACCGGGACGACTAAGGAGGCTCCAGTAGTGACAAAGGAGCAGCCCCGACCCTCGATAGTAAGGGTTGGTAAGAGGCTAGTTGATAAACCAATTGGTGACATGTGGCCAAAGTAAAGGATAAGGGTTAGCGAGCACCCAAAGTCCCCATCCATGTCAAGGAAGAAGAAAGAAGAAATAGAACAGAAGGACGAGGAGCAGGCTTTGCTAGAGAAACCTTCTTCACCTGGTAAGAGCGAAACCCAATCCTTGCTGTTAAGAATTGAAAATTTAGAAAAATAAAATAGAGAGCTAAGGGAACAACTAATAGAGGGAAAGGCAGAGCCAAGAGTCCCAGGGTTAGATACTTTGGCTGAGGCCGTGGACATGGCCAAAAGGGGAGATGTTTCGGGCACTGTGTGTGCAACCTGTGCTAAGAAGTTAGTGGCAACATGATTTGAAGTTTGTGCAGCAGATACCACCTCAAGGGAAACACAAATTGAAATCTAGGAAGATGACACATAAGAACCCATTGAGGACGTTGCTGTTACATAAGAACCAACAACCGAGATGGAAAAATCCATAGAAAGTGATCGTGTAATGGATACACCAGAGCCCTTGGCTAACACTACTGTTTCACCAGAACCAACAGTGGAGGACGAAGTCAGCCAAGGAAAGGAAGGAGAAGCTAACACCCATGAGCCTGTGGTCGACATTACTATTACACAAGAACCAACAGTGGAAATGGAAGCTGATTAGGAATATAAGGAAATTGTGACAAAATCCACTGACGAAGATGCTGTTACACAAGAACCAGCAACCAAAGTGGAACAATTTCACCCTCAGGAGGCTGTTACACCCTCAATTGATAATGCATGTGGGAGAACACTGGGTCCTGATGAAGGATGGTGTTCTGAAAAGATGTTGTTGTTACTAGATCTACAAAAATGGAAGCAACCGACGCTCTCTCTACAAGAGGGGATGATCTCACTCTAGGCTCACAAGAAGATGATGGATTCCCTTAGAGAGAAATGGCTAAAGGAAGAATGGAAAAGGGAATGGGAAACATGGAGGCACAAGGAAGCTATGAAGAAGAAGGATGAATAGCTGTATCGGCTAAATCGACAGGTCCTGGACCTAATGGATGAAAAGACTAAGCTCCGTGACCTTGCCCTAAACCTGCTAGCATGCAAGCGACCATCCCCGTCATATCCAATGTTCCTTTGAGAACGTTATTATTTATTTCAATTAAAAGCATTGAGAATAGGTCCTATTTGGGTTCTTCAACCTGTACTTTTCTTGATATTTTTTGCTCCTATGACTTTGATGACTAGAGCTTGTTGTGCGAATTGTTTCTGCATAATATCATGTGTGAATATGTCACCACGAAGATGATAGAGAGTGTCTTCTCCTATATGGGATATTTGTAGTTGTGAGCCTTCCTTTCATTTATGAGGAATCAGACTGAGTGGCATCTCGCCATGAAATCAGCATAAGCTAATGAGGAGAGAACAACATTGTAGGTCAGAGATGAACTAGGGATGGTTTACGAACTCAGGCACGAGTTTAAGCTATTCCTGAGCACTATAGAAATCAAAGAACAATTGACCACCTATATGAAAAGGATCATGAGGATCTGTGTCAACCCGTATGCAAATATTAAAAGCCAAGTGCTAGCAGGCCTATGACTTTACATGATCAATTTCCCTATTTTCTCACCTTTATAACCTATTCTAATGCCATGTTACTTTTCTGTATTTTACTGAATAATATGATGCTTTATTCCTTTTTGTGGCTAATTGAGAGAGTATTAAAGAAGTATTTTGGGAAACTCTTCTTCTTTTCAGGTGATTGCTCACGAGAACAAAGCTATGAAGCAGACAAGTAGCGCAGATTAACTATAGAGAAGGGTAGAATAGTTCTCTATTACACCCTAGATGATGGAACAGGTTGTTACACATTGGATGCTATTACAGTCTGTTGTTACACATTGGATGCTGTTACAGTCTACTGTTACACATTGGATGCTGTTACACATTGGATGATGTTACATGATGCTGTTACACTACGTGTTGATACAAGAGTCTGCTGTTACACCAAAAGTGATGTTGCTAGTGATGTCGTGACATCCCAAACCACTATTCACTCGATGTTGTTGCGTCGAAGATGGAAAATGTGGGTACTATTCCACATAACAATTGTCGACAATAGGGATTGTTTATTTTGGAAGCAACAGACCTAAGTGGTTGCAATCCTAACTACTGTATATTTGTATTTAGAAATAGGTTGTAACTACTTTTATTTTTGATCAGCATGAGAATCATGAGATTCTCATGACTGATATCTTCTAATTTCAGGTATGTAATAACTATAAAGGAACTCGATCTTTCATGTACAAGAACATGGCATATATAAAAGTAACGTTACTCTGCTTCTGTAATTTTGAGTTTATTTTTAATAATAATCAGCACAATGATGTTGTTGTTGCTCTTCAACTGACTCGTTAATTACTTTTGTGTTATTCCTACGCCATGTTGAGGAGGAAGGGCCCTCCTCTTTGGCAGGGGTGCAGTGATAGAGGTAGTGTACATTCTAGTTAGCTAATTGATTTATGGTTTCTCATTTTTGATGTACAAATTATGGATTACATTCGTTGTTGTTTCCATTTTCATTATGCTTTTACATTGAGTTAATCAATAGAATGGAGTAACCGGCTGGAGTAGATATTAGTTCCCGTGTGGCATGCCTTGACTTTGATAGTTACGAAGTATGATTAATTATGTGGAGTGTTTTTTATGTCTATATGAATGGTTTGATTCAACAATTTGGTTCAGCGACATATTTTACTATTTTCTGCATTTCCTTATTCTTGGTTGGAGTGTATTGGCATAGACAGTGAGAACTCCATTGAAATAGAAAGACCTACCCTGGGTTGACAATAAAATGCTGCAGTCTCAATAAATTAGGATTGATTAAAACAACACTACAATTGTCATGCCAAATTTTCCTTTGTAGTTGGATTACCTTAGTGTGTAGGAGAGCTTGCATTCTGAATTCATCTAGACCATTGATTTGGAGCAACCTTTCCTATTTTAATGAAGTGAGATCCAAGTCTAACTGAGCTTCCATCCTTAAGGTATTGTACTTAAATTCAATAGACAATAGGGCCTTCTTGTAATAGACCAACTCAAAGGGAGTGAATATAGTTGTGGTATTCTAAGTGGTGTTGTAGGCCCAAATAGATTCCACAAGTCTGTCTACAAAATCCTTTTTTTTGTTGCTAACAACCTTTGTAAGAATGTTCTCCAATGCTCTATTTTTGACTTGCACCTGCCCATTTTCTTGAGAGTGATAGGCAGTGGAGCTTTTGTGCTTGATATGGTGTTGCCTCATGAGATATTCACTTATATTTGATGTGAATTGTGCTCCTTGATCGGTGACTACCTCTATTGGATACCCAAACTTGTAGAAGATGTTTTCTCTTTAAAACTCAACCACCTTCTGCTCAGTTGCTACTTTAACTGCCTTTGTCTTAGCGCACTTTGTCAAGTAATTAGTGCACACAATGATGTACTTCTTCTGTCCTGATGGTAGATCAGTTGGCCCAAAGAAACCCATGCCCCAATTTTTAAATGGCTCTAAGTCCACGTGAGGTTGTAAGGGAATTTCATTCTTGAGTGTGGGCTTTCCCATCCTTTGGCATTGATCACATCTGGTGGTGTATCTCCTTGCATCTTGATGTAGAGTGGGCCAATAGTAACCAACCTATAAAAATTTAAAGCTTGTCCTTTTAGCAGCAAAATGACCCCCACACAGTCCATCATGGCATGCTGAGAGGATGCTAAAGACCTTTCCTTCCCTTACAAATTTCCTGATCTGATCAGGTCCCAATCTAAAAATATTTCCCCCAATCCAAGTGAAAGGAGAACTTTTCCTTACAATCTTGCTTTTTTACTTGAATGACAGATTAGGAGGGAACCTCCCAGCAACAAAGTAGTTGGCTATTTCATCAAACTAAGTAGATAGCATTGAGATGGCAAACATGTGTTCATGTGGAAGTTAATAATCTACCATCTCCTCATTATCTATAGGCAAGGTTGGTCTTGACATGAAATCTTCAACCACATTTTCTTTTCTTGGTTTGTCAATAATAGTCAAATCAAACTGTTGTAGCAATAAAAACCATCTAATTATCTTGGCATTGACATCAGGCTTATTCATTAAATACTTAATGGTTGCATGATCAATATGAATAAAAGTTTGATACCCAATGATACAATGCCTGAAAATATTTAAAGAATGTACTACATCTAAGAGGTTTTTTTCTAACAGTGTAATTCAATTTAGCTTTGGACAGATTCTTACTAATGAAATAGATAGCATAAGGAAATTTATCTTCTACTTATCCTAAGGCTTCCCGCACAACTTTATCCAATGCATCAATGTGGATATGGAAAGGAAATGCCAAGTTGGGACCCCTAAGGATGGGTTCAATGGTCAAATTTTCTTTCAACACTTCAAAGGCCTCTTGACAGTTTCTTGTCCAACAAAAAATTGAATCGTTGGCTAGTAATCCAAACAAAGGTGAGGCCATGTTACTAAAATCCTTGATGAACCTTCTATAATACCCAGTTAATCCCAAGAAACTCTTGACATCTCTTTGCGTTTGAAGGGTAGGGACCCTTTTGATGATGGAAATATTGTTTGGGTCAACCTGTATCCCCTCCTTGGATATGGAATGGCCAAGGACAATCCCTTCATTCATAAAGAATTCACATTTCCCAAGGTTCAATGAAAGACTCATTTGAATACATTTCTTCAAGACTTTGCATAGATTGGAGAGAGCTTCATGGAAGTCACATCCATAACAAGTGAAATCATCCATGTATATTTCAATAGAGTCATGAACAAGTTTAGAAGAAATACTCAAAACTACCCTCTGGAAATTAGCAGGGGAATTGAATAGATTGAATGGAAGAATGCTATAAGAAAAGGTGCCCCAAGGACATGTAAATGTGGTATTATCTTGGTCTTCAAGACTGATCTATATTTGGTTTTATCCACTAAATCCATGTTGAAAAGTATGCAACAAGAAATGCTTGTTGAGAATGCAACAAGATGATGGAGCTTAGTGGAAAGGAGTTGCCTTCACTAAGTGGTCCCGCAGGCAAGTTTTGGCGCAAAGTCTATTTTTAGACTACGTCTATTTTTAGACATATGGATCATGTCTATGAGATGCAGGATGCTGTTTATGGATGATTGGTCATGTTGGGAAAAATAGATGGACTTCTATTTTTTGGATCACAATGGTGTGATTAGAGTCTATTTTTAGACTGTCAGGTAAAAATAGAAACAATCAAATATTATTAGCCCTTAATAATATTT
>APFE030384182.1:63594-80906 GCA_000404065.3 Pinus taeda
GATGCTGCTATATTGATGATCAACGTAGAGGAGCTTATGTATTGTGTATGTTTTCCGCAATAGTACATGACCAGGATAATCTCCATTGAATATGTGTTAAATTATTCAAAATTTCTACAATAGCAAGCAGTAAACGAACCTTTGCAAACGAGTAACCAAGCAGAGCTGATCCAACAAACTTGGAACAATAAAACTAGGTCACAAAGCAAAAAGAAATATTCGCTTCAACAAGACTCATAAGAAAGTGCTTCAATCTTCAGACAATGAAAATCAAGTCATAAACCAAGTGAAAAAGGCAGGGGATAGTAAGACCAACAGGCTCAGGAGGTAGAATTGAAGAAATTCAATCCTACAGGAATTAGCGAGGGTGGAACACAAAAACAGTGCGCTGATAAGAAACTACGCGTAGCAACAATGCGATGTCAGCGCGGAAGTACACGACTTAACCGCAATGGTTCGATTTTCAGAACCGTCGCGACTGTTTTGTGTATTAACGCGATGATCAGGAAATCACAGAAAGGGCTACGCGATGGCAATGGAACCCATCATTCGATCCCTCTACAGCAGTGATAACCTCAGCACCAGTTTGGGTGAGATTGCCAAGCCTACCCTTGCATCTCTGGAATCTCTCCTCACTAAAAGCCATCGGAAATGCAATTGGGAAATTTTACTGCAGGTGCCCAGAAACAGAGGAATATGCCAGAACCACCTATGCACGCATCTGTGTGGAAATGGATTTCAGCGCCGGATTCCCAGCTGAAATAAACCTAACAAGTAAATACTATGTGTGGAGCCAAAAGCTTGATTATGAAAGTGTCCTCTTCAGATGTCAATCGTGCTTTGAGACGGGGCATCTAGCCAAAAATTGCCCAAAAGCCTCTCAGAAAAATTTTGCTAGAAAAAACCACCTCAGATCTACATGGTGGGAAGGAGCACAAAAAGAACACTACACTGTCCTCAAAGAAGAATATTCTAGCGAAAACTCTGAGTTACAAGAAATCAAGGAAGAAGGAAACAACTGTCAAAGAAAGCAAGGAGAAAGCCCGCCCCAACAAATCAATAGTTATGAGGATTTGAATACCGCAGAAAATAAATCTTCATTTAACAGCAAAGCAGATCTCCTAAACCAAACTTCTCCGACTATAGATCGCGAAGCTAAGAAACCAATGTCCCAAGAACCAGAAGAGATGAATGAGATGCAAGACAAAGGAAGTTGGAAGACCGTAGAGAAAAGAAAGAAAGCTACAACACCAATCTCGCCAAGAAAGACGAGGAGCCAGACAAGTAAAAATTAAGAAAATTGTAGGTCCGATAGACCAATTTGGTCTCAGTGGACGTTAACCATCATCATCATCATCATCATCTATCCCAACTTACTTCTAAAACTCGCTAAGACTCAACTATTTATAGCTTTCCTAATACAATACCATGGCCTCCGGCTCATGGGCGAGTCTTCAAAACCGACCAAAAACAAGGGGCTAACGCCCCTTTGACTCTATCTATATGCGCGCTCCGCATCCACATTTCATGGAGACTTTACATCTTTTACAAAATTCTTTACAAAAATGACTAAGTTTAGTCCAATTCTACCCCTGGGGACCCCATCCCAGTAGGCCCCCAACACAAAGATTGTGACTCGCCCTCGAGTCACTATGTTGGTTGTTCCACTTTTTGGTAGGTTTCATTGAATGTGTTGGTCAGCGCCTGAAGCTCCGCAGTACTCTATTATGCTGCTTGTTGTACCTCTTGGACCAGTCTCTGTGGTTGGCCCCTCTACTACAAGTTGTGTAGTCCTTTGTGTCTACTGCATTGCCTTCAGCTTCTCATGAATGTTTTGTGAAAACTGATAGGCTTCCTCTGTCTAAGGTTCAAGTCAGTCTCTGAGCAAGGACTGTTTTTTTAGTAACTCCTGGATCTGCATCAATTTTGTCTTGACTTCTTGCAAGCGCGTGAAGTGTTGGGCTGGCACCAACGTTTGTGCGGGTGTGCTGATCTCGTCGTACTATTGTTGCGCTTCCCTGATTTCTATGTTCAACTATTGGAGTGTAGGATCCTCCTGCAATGTATCCCATAGGCCCATTTCTTGAATGAAGAGATGATCACAACCTTGAACTGCAACATCTAACTAAGCCATGGATTCTTTTATCGCTGCACCTCATTTTTCTCAAACCTCCAGTGGTGTGGTCAGCAACAACTTCAACTGCAACTCATCTATTTGCATCCAAAGATAGAAAGTCACATAATCAACCTTTTCTTTTGATGCACACACTCCAGTATCCAATTTACTCACTTTAGCGGAGGCCTATGCATCTTCAGGTATATTCAACTCAGGCATGGACTTGCAGGCTTTCTTAGTTGTTGTGACTAGGTTCTCGCATTGTGTCCGCAACTCCTCCTGCTCCTTCTATGCCTGAGTTTTTTCGGTGAATAGCTGCTCGTTGTTGACTTTAAACTCATTGACCACAATGAGTGTGCGTTTTTCTCTAATCTTCATCTCGTCTGAGATCCCCTAATGTAGTACATGAAGAGACTCGAGTTGTAGCACGAGAAGGTTGAGTTCCATATTTTTTATTGTGTGGAGCACCGTGTGATCCTTATCCGATTCCACGCGACTGACCCTTCTGGTAAAGGAAAGATTCTGAGATCCAAAGGCCATTCGATCTCTGTGGTAATGATACGGCCCTACATTAGGCTTGCTAGCGCGCTGCTTATCTTTACAACATCCACCTGAATGATGTTTTCCTAGATCTACAGCCCATGAGATACTTCTGGACGCTTCTTAGCGTCTACATGTATTCCTGCTCAAATTGTTGTAGCAACTCTGTTGTTGTGTCCCGTATCTTGTCATCAATCTCATCGAGATCGCCTTCTGTCAGCACCATGGGATCCAGATGTGTCTACTTGTCAGACTTTTGTTTCTTTCGAGATCCTCCAGTCTATTCCTTCCCACGTTTCTTCAAAATCAACGGGGTGCTTTGCCCCTTGTCACCACCTTCGCCCTGGTCTGAAAACTCTTGTTCTTCTGTTTCAAGCGAAGTCAATTTGTTGCTTTACTATGACTCCCATTTCTCCCTCTCCGTCTACTCTTTAACAACATGCTCTTTTTCCATTCAAGCCTTCTTTGCAGCTTCCTTCTTCTTTTGTTTTGTTAGTGCGCATGCAACCTTTTGAGCGACATCCTTCCGCTTTTGCGCAGCATAGCTTTTTTTGCCTGTGCTTGTTCTTGCATCTAATTCCATTCGTGCGCACCATTCCGGAGGCCAAATCCCCACAACTTCCTGTATATCTGTGTCTGTCACCATATAAATCAACTGGTGCCATTTCTACTCAGGGTCTCTGCATGCTTTGATCGAGGACCTATGGAAATCGGCTTTGAATTCTGTATAGGTCGATAGATGTGCAAACAAGGTGGGATACAATCGTGGTCGCTGATTAACCACCATGTTAAGGTCCATATCCATCAAAACCCAAAAGATATTTGTTTCCTTAATACACTTTGATTCTTTTGTGGCCCACAACAAGGCAAATCGCGCTACCTCGGGTAAGTCTTCTTTGTGTGGAGAAAACTGTCTCTACTCCAACAACTTCCAAGCAACCAGAACGATCGAAAACAACAAAAACAAGATTAGAGAACAACGCGCACTCATTGTGGTTACTGAGTTTAAATTCAACAACAAGTAGTTATTCATAGAAAAAACTCAAGCATTGAAGGAGTAGGAAGAGTTGCGGACACAGTGCTAGAACCTGGTCACAGCAATTGAGCAGGCCTACAAGCCCATGCCTGAGCTAAATATACCCGAAGATGTAAAGGCCTCCGCTAAAGTGAGGAAATTAGCTAATGGAGTGTGCGCATAAAAAGAGAAAGTCGATAAGGTGACTTTCGATCTTTGAATGCAAATAGGTGAGTTGTAGTTGAAGTTGCAACCGAACACATTGCCGGAGATTCGGGAACAAAGAGGTGCGGTGATAAAAGAATCCATGGCTCAGTTAGATGTCGCAATTCAAGGTTGCAACCATCTCTTCATTCAGGCATTGGGCCTATGGGATACAATGTAGGAGGATCCTACGTTGCAGTAATTGAACACAGAAATCAAGGAAGCATGGGAGCAATACGACGAGATCAGCGCGCCTACGCAGACGTTGGCACCAGTCTAGTGCTTTGCACACTTGCAGGAAGGCAAGAAAAAACTGATGCAAATCTAGGAGTTTCACAAAAATTAGTCCTTGCTTAGAGCCCGGCTTGAGCCTTGGATAGAGGAAGTCTGCCAATTTTCACAAAACATTCATGAGAAGCTAAAGGCAATGCAATAAACACAAAAGACTATGCAACTGGCAGTAGAGGGGCCAACCATAGAAAAACTATCTAGGAGGTACAAAAAGCAGCAGAACAGAGTACCGCGGAGCTTTAGGAGCTAACCAAGGAATTCAACGAACTCTGCCAAAAAGTGGAACAACCAGCACAGTGACTCGAGAGTGAGTCACGATCTTTGTGTTGGGGGCCTATTGGGATGGGGTCTCCAGGGGTAGAATTGGACTAAGCATAGTCATTTTTTTAAAGAATTTTGTAAAATATGTAAAGTCTCTGTGAAATGTGGATGCGGAGCGCGCAGATAAATGAAGTCAAAGGGGCCTTAGCCCCTTGGTTTTGGTCGGTTTTGAAGACTCACCCGTGAGCCAGGGGCCATGGTATTGTATTAGGAAAGCTATAAATAGTTGAGTCTTAGCAAGTCTTAGAAGTAAGTTGGGATAGAGAATTGGGTACATTGAAGACTTTTGTTGTCTTGGGCAAGAGCTAGGGAAGGAAGGCTCCGCTTCCTATGCTTAGATAGAGAAGGGAAGGCTCCTACAGATGAGTGCACAGGAGGCCTCCGTAGAGTCCACAGCTGATTGCACAAACCCCTGCCGCTGTGTGCGCAGGGTAGTGTTTGAGTCTGTACTTAAGAATTTTGAGTAATAAAGATTGATTTGAAGTGGAATCCTTGTGTTTATCTGTTATCTGATTATCTATTATCTATTTACTGTGTTGATTACTTTTTCAAGTGAATTAATGTCTTGTATTCGTGTGAATTGGGTTAATTTAACGTATTTTCACTTAATAATATGATCGAATAAGATTTGCAAAGGTTTTGATTTAGATTCAAAGCAGAGACATAAGTCTACATGATGGTAGATCTAGATCCCAAAAATTCTAGAAGGCCTGTTTATGTGTGTGAAATTAGTTTAACGTTATCTTTTAGACCTGAATAATACGGTAAACATGTTTCGTGAAGAATTTGAGGTGATTAGAGCTGGGTTTAGGGATTAGGCTCTAATGGAGGGTAGATCTACGTGAACCCAATCTAGGGTTACTTTTTGATGCGCGTAAGTAGGTAAATCGATTGTTTAAGGTCCACAAGGATTAATCGTGGACCTTCATGAGGGTCTAAAAGTCGTTTTAACTTAATTACAATAACGAGCCCCAGAAGTCTATCACTTTGCGTGAAGGCAAATCCAAGGTGCTGGAAGACATCACACTAGCCTCTGGATGCAGAAATGTGGTTCTTGCATCCCCCAATACTGCTTCGGGTGAGGCTGCAGCCTAATAGAACCATTTTTTGCCTTAGGGGGTCTTGACCCAGGTTCAGAGTTAGTTGTGCCAACCAACAAAACCCTACATTATTGGCCCTTTTGACAACAACTTGCGTAGCACAGGCTACAATCTCACTTGAAGAAGTATTGGGGGATGCAAGAACCAAGTTTCTACATCCAGAGACTAGTGTGATATCTTCTCGCACCTTAGATCTACCTTCACGCAGATCGATAGAATTCTATGAATCGTTTTTGTAATTAAGTTAAAGTGGCCTTTAGACCCTCGCAAAGGTCCACAATCAGTCCATGTGGACCTTAAACATTTGATTTGCCTACTTACGAACATCAAAATGTAACCCTAGATTAGAGTTTGTGTAGATCTATCCTCCATTAGAGATATAGCCCTAAATCTAGCTCTAATCACCTCCAATCCTTCCCGAAACAGGTTTACTATATTACTCAGGTCCAAAAGCTAACGTTCAGTTAAGTTCGTGCACATAAACAGGTCTTCTAGATTTTTTGGGATCTAGATCTGTTGTCGCGCAGACCTATGTCTCTACTCTGAATCTAATTCAAAACCTTTGCAAATCACAATCATATTATTAAGTGAAAATATGTTCAATTAACCCAATTCATGCAGATACAAGACATTAATTCACATGGAACAATAATCAACGTAATAAACAGATAATAGATACTTAGATAACATATAAATGCAAGTATTCCACTTCAAATCGATCTTTATTACTCATAATTCTTCAATATAGACTCAAACACTACCCTGCACACATAGCTGCAGGGGTCCGCACACTCAGCTACGGACTCTACCCAGGCCTCCTATGCACTTTGCTATAGGAGCCTTCCCTTCTCTAGCTAAGCGTAGGAAGCAGAGCCTTCCTACCCTATCTCTTTCCCAAGACAACAAAACTCGTTAATGTATCCAATTCTCTATCCCAAATTACTTCTAAGACTCACTAAGACTCAACTATTTATAGCTTCCTAATACAATACCATGGTCCTTGGCTCATGGGTGAGTCTTCAAAACTGACCAAAAACAGGGGGCTAAGGCCCCCTTGACTCTATCTCTCTGCGCGCTCCACATTCATATTTCATGGAGACTTTACATATTTTAAAAAATTCTTTACAAAAATGACTAATTTAGTCCAATTCTACCCCTAGAGGGCCCCATCCCAACAATATCATAATACGCTAAACTATGGTTTTTATTTTTCAAAGCATTATGAAAATACGCCATATTTTGTTTTACAATAGTCAATGCTGAATTACTCTTTGTAATTAATTTTCGAAGAAAGGAGAAAGATTGTGGGGGAAGTGCGACATGAAGGCTAAGGAGAAAAATTGGGTCCAAGGGGTTTTGTTAAGTAGCCGGGACTATATTGAATCATGCTTTCTTCCTCTATAATCTGCATCAAGATAGGCTAATTTTGTGAATAGCTACTTCATTAATGATTTCTATGACATTGTTATGACTAAAATTGCTACTAATCCCTAATAAGCTTTCATTTTTTTTTTTTCCATTTTAAACATTTGATCATGGTGTTGTGCAATATGCTAAATAAAAATTATTTTAATGCATTGCAGCAATTGTTAAAGATCAATAAAGCATGAATTATAAGATATTAAAGACTAAAAATGAATTCAAGCCCATGGAGATAAACGATCATCTCATCAAATTTCAAATAGAGTTATATGCAAATAAGGCGGAGAAGAAAAATCTCGAATGATCGATAATGTTGAAAGATTTTGTAAATGAAACTAAGTATTAGTTTATGCTAAAAACAAAGAAGGATTATAATATTGACAATAGCTTAACAAAAAGTTGTTTCACTACCAAAACAGGAAAATAAACATAGATCCATAAAATTTCAGGATCATTACATACCCAAAAACAAATAACTATGAGGGGTAGTTATGGAACAAGATTCTCTATTGTTGATCTTGTTGATGGTGGACACTCATAATGTACATGTTTCTCCATATGAGTCAATCAGCCTTCAAAGCAATTTAGTTTTTCTTGTAAACACTCTTGAACCCTCATCAAATTTTCTTATCTATCTGGCATCTTCCACTGGTTGCATTGGAGTTCATTCATGAATGAGATAATAGTATTTCATTCATCATGTATGTTTCTTAGGAGTTGTTCCACAAGCATTTTAAGTTATGCAAGCAGATTACAAATTTTGTATTGATCAAATGTAGAATCGTTAAAATTAGACTTGTTGACAGGGCTATGATCTATATCCTCCCCTTGACCAATGCTTTCTAGGTGATGTTGAATTCACTTCGCTCATTCACCAACTCCACACATCTATGTGTCTTATTCACATCACATCTTGTATTTTACCAGAAAACAAATAAGACTCGAATCTACTAATGCTATGAACAAGATAGAATGACGAAGGATTTTACATTAAACATAATATTGTGTCATCTAATAACAACGACGAACCACTTAGACTTGCATAGGAATGAACTAATATCAAAAGAAAAGTTACAAAATAACAACTAAGAATAAGACAAAAAAATAAAAACCAAAGCATAGAAGTGTTTCACCGTAGTTCATCATCAAATTCGAAAATAACATAATTAATTTCCATGTATGACATTTATCTATATCACTCTATTTAATTTTATGGCTATATTGTACGCCAATGTAAATCATCGTTGATTTAGATGTGACTTTGATTTCATTGTAAAATTTTATTTTTCCAGTCTTTTCGAAACCCAAATAATATTTCTCTAATTTCAAAATATTGTTGCAACTTAATTTGCATATTTGTTTATTTCTCTTTTTAGTTAATGTAAGCATTTATTTAGTAAATTGACATTGTACAATTATTATTATTTTTTAACAAATTGATCGATATTATAAAATAGTCTTTTCAACATTTATTTAACACATGCATTCATAAACATTGCTCCACAACTAGTTTTCGTTCTAGTAGAGTAGAAGGATGTGCAGAAATCAATATGTGCGATAGAACCTTCGCTCATTATTTTTTACACTTTTGTATATGTTACCCATCCACAATACCAACTTTTTGGAATGAAGATTATTAAATATTAAAAATTTAATTAAGGTTAATAATGAGATCGTTATGGCTCATATTGAAATTTGTAGAGTGCAGAGATGTGGGATTAATTGATTAAAGCATTGCACAGTTCACATTCTATCTTTAATAGCAAAATTAGTAAGAAATAAATAGAATACATGCAATGAGATCAAAGTCCATAATTCATGCAAATTGGACAAATAACAATAGATGATTTCTTATATTTAGTGTGATTTTGTCTAGGCATGGCTACATTGTCTAGGCATCTAATTTTGACTAGAGGTATCCATTACAATTTCTTCTTACTCTATACTTGAATTCGCATAAGCTCTAAGCATATAATTATTTTATCATTACTCTGTGATTAAATATTAATTAAGTTCTTATGATGTGACCCTGGTTACGTATCGATTCACCCAATAAATAATGAAAATACTATTTTATGATATCGATAAATACGTTCTTCTTGATATATTTACAACCGATAATCATTATACATGTGTCGGCTACAAAAATGGGGAGTAAGATTTTATTGTGCAAAATAAATATGCAATTAGAAGTGTGTGAAGGGGATCCACACATCATTTCAATTTTCTATGAGGTATATTGGTTGCGAAAACCTTTGCATATACTTGAATTTTCCAAATAAATGCTAAAAAAAATAGTTTATAATATCAATAGATACAATTTTATTGATATGTTTGCAGCCAACAATCATTACACAATGCATCAGAGTAAATGTCATTAAGCACTTGAGTGATATCATGATTGTGTATCAAATTTTTGAATAGATATTAATAGTACTTCTAAGCATTAATTAATTCTTCGATTCTAAGTGTGAACTCGTCTACATTGTAATTGCTATCTATCACTCCAAGTTTCCGCATCTTTGCAAACATTTCTATCTCGACACAATTTTTTCATATATGGTTGTGATGAGCATGTTTTCTTCTCACATGCTCAAGTACTAAATGCTTTCAACAATTTGTATGTTACCTGTTATCATTAGAATATTTACATAATATAATATGTTATAAACACTAATGTTTATTGGTAATCCTTGTTTTCACACTAATTCTTCGATTAATAAAGAGACATATGCTTAATAATGCACTATATTTAGTTCTAATGTCAAGAGCCTTATAATCATTTAAAAACTAATATGGAAGGTGCAGTAGAAAATTGTGCAAAGGGAGAATGCATGCAGAAATTCGGAACATTGTGGCAGAACAATTTGGAATACGAAGATACAACTTATTTATTATTAAAGTATTACCAATATTATATAATAATAATGATGCAGGAGAACTTTGCGAAGAGAGAATGCATGTGGAAGTGCAGAACATCGTCACGCATTTGTATTTGTTATTAAAAAAGCTCATCTAATGTTGGACAATTCATTGTGCAAATAGCTTTGTTCAGAGAGCTTTCATTATACAAAGTTTTGTCCCACTCCGCATAACCTTTAATCAATTAATTAGTGGTATTCAGAATACAGAGCTATAGATTATTTAGTATTTAAATTATTACAAAATAATATATAATAATAATGATGTGAAAGAACAATGCAAAGAGAGAATGCATGTGAAAGTGGGGAACTCTGCGACAAACTTGTATTTGTTATTAACAAATGCTTCTATAGAGAGCTTTCATTATGTAGAGATATTTGTGTGGAAAGCTTTCATTGTGTGGATTTCTCATTGCACTCAACACAACCTTTAATAAATTAATTAGCGGTATTTGGAATACGAAGATATGGATTATTTAGTATCAAAATATTACCAACGATATATAATAATAATGGCGTGGAAAAACTATGAGAAAAGAGGATGCATGCAGAAGTGTGGAACGTTGTTGCGCACTAGTATTTGTTATTAAGAAATTCTTCTGCAGAGAGCATTCATTATGTAGAGTTCTTTGTGCGGAGAGATGATGCAGGTTTTTTCCACTATGTTAATCCAAGAATTCTTTCATAATATTATTCAACAAAGTCGAGCCTTCTTTGCAATGTCCAATCTCATGTTCACGTTCACTCACTACTTTTACAACAGGGATATGCTACTTTTCAACTCATCTTTTTGATAACTCAAAGTTTTGATTAGCACAAGCTAGATGACATGATAGACATCCCTACCACAACCCACCATATAAGCTAAGTGGATGTCAGCTTGATAATAAATGTATTAGATATCGCACAAACAAGGAGTGGCAAAGGAATTCTAGAGAAAACCCATACATATTGAAAGTATACAGGTAATCATATGATTTGATAAGAGTTTCATATCATAATCAAATTAACAAGTTGTCAAGTTTTTTAATTTATGAAGATTTCATAAGGTGGATGTTGACATAGCTTTGGCATTTGATGATGATGGAAAAGCCATTGCTAAACTTGGTTTTGAGGCTTATCTCTAATTTTATAGGTTAGTTATCTCATCCTTATTTCTATTTCTTCCAAATTCAATGATAACTAATATCATTACTCAACCCGTTAATCTACAAACTATAGATTATATTAAGCTAAATAGGGTCATCTTGAATCACAAGTTGATTTCGTTGAGTGGCTCCATCCCATTGTTTTAGAAGTAAATTATCTTCCTGAGTTGTTCCAACTATGTTTCTTTTCTACCTATTACTTTTGTGACCTATGATAGCCATCACTTGCATCACTTACAACTAAAAACCCCTATTCTCCTCTAGTATGTGATATTGTAGAGATTAACCATAGCATTTGACCTAGAATCCAACAAAATAGGGTCTTGTAGAAGGTATAATGATCCAAGGAAAATTTCAGGGGCTAATATTCACAAGTGGTCTAATTCTCCATGTTTTTTCCAAAAAATATATGCTAATTTCCATTTTTTCTAAAAACAAAATTGCCCAAATTTTATAGTATAAAATGATTTTACCTTCAAAATTGCCAAAATTTTGTAGAGGCTATATAAGGGCATTAGAAATTTGAATTCTTTTATGAAAGTATTGTCAAACATTTTCTTGTTTGCATATTAGGGATTAGTAAGACTCACTAGGGTTTCTAAACTTTTAGATAAATTTCCATCCTTAAAAATTCGAGTCTAATCTACAGAAAATAACCCCTATTCCCAAGAAATTATTTTAGTATGTAATTAATGCTAAGAGGGATATAAAAAAAATAGCTAGTGGTTTCCATACTATTTTATCTTCTAAGTTCAAGGAAGAGATGGCCCAAATGAAGAAATCAATTCTACATAAGAGGAAAATCCTAACCAAAGAGTAAATTGAGGAATAATTTAAAGGATGGATTCTTGATATGGACTTCTCTAGAACTAGGTACAAAACTATTTTGAAGTCAAGAAAAATATATTGGTTTAATAGAAAATTTGTTGCCAAAATTTTGAAGAGAGATCTCTAACAACAGGGCATGTCGCATCTTCCATAAGTTGGAATTCATTGACAATAAAATTGAAGCAATGTTTAAAGCAATAATCAACATTGAGTTCATTGTTTCCAATACCCACGATAATGATAGTGATAACATGGTAGCTCTCGAAGGCACTCCAATATTGGAGGGAATCCCTTCCAATCCAATCCTAATTGAAGAAGGCACTCTGCTAGCAAAACAAGATCATAAAGAGCTAATGCAATGACTGGATCGTAAAGAGATAACACAATGAACCAAATATGTAGACCTACAAGATGAAATTCATCCTATCTTTTTCTCTATTTAGTTTAATTTTGTTAATTTTTATATCGGTTACCTATTATTTCTTATTGCTTTCAAATTGTTTAAGTTGTTAAATTTTAGTAACTAGAGATGATGGGTTGCAATCTTGGTTTCCCTACTAAGAAGGAGGGCCCTTCCTTCCTAGCAGGGTTTGGTACACTACACAACACATGAGCTAGTCAAAAGAAGGGTAGGGTACCATTCCGTGATTTATTAACAATTATTAGAATTGTTGCATGTTTTACATCATTAGAATGACATCTTAGTTGTAACTTAATTGAAATTTTATTATGGTATATGTGTGCACCTTGAAATGTTGTCATATTATTATTGTTTCATTTCATGTGTTGTAATATTAGAATTATAATAGAAATATTAAATATTACATGAAATAAACAATAACTTTTCATTTTGAATGTCATTTTTTGCAAAACACGGGTCTTCTAGATGATCCAGTTCATCTTGAAATCAATCTAGATTATGTAGGGTGTGGTTTAGACATTCAAGACAATTACGATGAAGTAGAGGGAGAGGACACCAAGGAAGACAACACCGATGATGATAGTGATGATGATCATGATGTTGATAATCATGATATACATGATTATCATGATGGCCAATCTGTTGGTAGCAGACAATGACATTGATCATATAGACTCCACCATGGATCATTGTTGATAAATTGTTATCATTCCTTTTTTCATGTTTATTATCATATGTATCATTTTCAAATATAGTACCATATTGAGTTGTATCATTTTGACATGTATCATTTTGGCTTATATCATTTGGACGTGTATTATCTGGGTCTGCATTATTTGTAGACGTTGGTCATGGACTAGTAACTTTGTTTGTTAATAATATAAAAATACAGGTTATAGTTTTTAAAATATTATCTTGTTATTTTATTACAATGTTGTGGTGTGGTTTGTAACTGTAAGAAACCTTAAACAGATATGCTCTAGAAATCTCTTTGATGTGACTCAGGGCCTGCATTATGTGTAGCTAGTCACGACTAGCAATTTGTTTATTAATAATATAAAAATTATGGTTATATATGTTGTTAGTTTGTATGGATGTCCACTTCCCTAAAAATTATTTATAATTGTTATGCTATAAAATATTTCAAATGCAATATGACTTATTCTATAATTATATAAGTTATTTAAGAGGTATGATATACTTAACTAATTTACTTGAAATAAAAATATTAAATTAATAAATTGAAGCTATAAAAGAAGCATCATGAGTTGTTAAAATGGAAGTAGAATATGGCTCTAAAACGGAAGTAAAATTCAACATTAAATTGGAAGCCATACTTGGAGCTATTATTGGCTCTAAATAGGAAGCTATATTAGTTGCTTAACAGGAAGAAAAATTTGAGGCTAATTCAGAAGCAAATCCCAACACTAAGAGGAAGAAAACATTGGGCCTAAAAAAGAAGAAAACCTAGGCTCTAAACATGAAGCAAACATTCCAATTAAAAGGAAGCAACTCATGAGGCTAATAGGGAAGCAATTCTAGAAGGAAAAAAGGAAGCAACAATGGAAGCCAAACTAGAAGCACACTAGAAGAAATCTTGAAAGAAAAAATTGGTGGTATCTAAGAAGCAAAAAAATAAGAAATTTAGGTAGCAAACCAAGAATTAATAATGGAAGCAATACTAGCAACCAAACTTGGTGTTACCTGAGAAGAAAAAAAAATAAAAAATCAGGTAGCGAACAAAGAAGTAATTATGGAAGCAAAACTCGGCATTACCTCAAAAGAAAAAATAGAAACAATTCAAGTAGAAAACAAAGAAGTAATAATGGAAGCAATATTAGAAGCCAAACTTGGTGTTCTTGAAGAAGCAAACAAAGAATCCATTTAGTTAGAAAACCAAGAAGAAATGATGGAAGCATTATTAAAAGAAATAAAAGACAATATAATGGAAGCCATATTAGAAGCTAAAGAAGATTTCATAATGGAAGCAAAGCTAGATGCAACAAGTGGTGCCATATTGGAAGCAAAACTTGACATTATGATGGAAGCATAAATTGGCGTTAATTAGAAAGCCAAAAAAAGAAGATATTTTCAATGCCATACTAGAAGAAAAATAGGAAGAACAACTAGGAGAAAAACTAGAATTACAAATGGACACAACAGTGGAATCCAGAATGGAAGAAATAGTTTCTGGCACTATTGTTGATGCTATGCCTCGTGCTATTCCTAGCACAAATCAAGGTGCCTATGTGAACATGCCATTTTTCACCAAATTTTGGGATGTCACTCGAAGCCAATTTGCGCGCTCGTAAACAATGGATTTCAACGTTATTTGTGATGCTAATTGTCTATTTTGTTGTAGTGATATGAGGCAGTGGGTCAATTTAGGTGGGGAAGATAAAAGCTATCCTATACTATTGGAGCTGAAAATTATTAGGCTCAGGTTGGTATCCCCTTTAAGTTAAACTCTTCTTGTATCAAAGATGAACATTTCTCTAAACTCTTTAAGGAGAGTTGGCTTTCTTATAATCCTCAATCGAGTTTGTCTGGATCCCAACATTTCAAAAAGAATCTTCTTGATGTAAAGAAATGTACAATGGAGTGTTACAATTTAAAAAGATGTATAGAGGAGAAGTATTTGGTGGATATACTACTGTTATGGTCGTTATTTGGATGAGGATTCTAGGGTGGCATTCTTCAAGCTGACAACTCGTATAAACTCCATATTAGAAGCTTTGGAGGTTGAATGGTGTTTGAAGAGTAGAGATATTTGGATTTCTTGTGGGGACAAGAATAGAAAGGTTTTTTTAGGCCTATGACAAAGGTCGAAATATGTGTAATACCATTTGGTCTCTTTAGGATGGTTTGGGAGGGGATATCTCAAATTTCGATGGCCTTGCTTCCCTAAGTGTTTCACATTTCCAAAATATATTCAATGAGCCTAAGAGGGATTATATCGCCAAAGTCATAAGGGTAGCCCAATGTTTCCCTGCTTTGTAAATGATGAAGATAACAGATATTTGATGGAGGATGTCTCTGATGATGAGTTAAAGGCTACAATATCTAGTTTTTAGAAGGATAAAAGCCTCGGGCATGATGGTTGGGGTATTGAGTTTTTTATGGTTTTTTTGATGTTATTTGTAAAGATCTGTTGAGGGTTTTCAATGATTCTCGGCAAGAGGGCAGGGTTATACTGACTTTCAATTCCACTTTCATGGCTCTCATCCCCAAAGTGGATAACCATAAATATTTCAAAGATTTTCATCCTATTTCTTTATGTAATTTCACCTATAATGTCATTTCTAAAGTGATTTCTAAGAGGATATAACTGATTTTATCGGTATCCATTTCTAAGGAACAATTTGGGTTTCTGGATGGGCATCATATTCATGAGGCAATTGGGGTGAATCAAGAAGGCCTGTGTAACATAAAATCACTTAAATTAAAGGGTGCAATGATCAAAATTGATTTATCAAAGGCCTACGATCAAGTGAGCTATATGTATCTTGGATTGCTTCTTACACATTTGGGTTTTGTGGTCGATTTCATAAACTAGGTGATGGGATGGTTGTGATCTGTCGCTTTTGTTTTTTTTATTAACTACGCAGCTTCCCCTTTTTTTCATGCTAAAAGAGGTATTCGTTAGGGGTTCCCTTTATCTCCTCTTTTGTTCTTGCTGGTTGCTTAATATCTTAGTCACCTTCTTACAAATGCTAATTATCGGGGTGATTTTTAGGGAGTTGTTATTTCAAATACATTAGCAACCACTTATCTTCTATTTCTTGATGCCATCTTGATCTTCTGCAATGCTCCTTATAAAGATGTTTCTTCTTTATCAGAGATCATAAATCGGTTTGGATTAGCAATGTGCATGGTACTCAATGACAAGGAGTCATCTATTTTGATTCAAAACTTGTCGGATTTGGAATCTTTCAATATAAGGAATGTTTTTCCTTTTCAAATTCATGAGTTTGAAAATGGTATTAAATATTTGGGATATCATTTGAAATATAATTGTTACAGGAAGGTGAATTGGTCATGGCTTATTACGAAGATAAAAAAAATAAATAATAAAAGTTGGTGTTTTAGGTGGCTTTCTAGAGCTAGGAGGCTTGTTCTTATTAAATCAATTCTGGAGGTTATCCTAGCCTTTTGGATGTTTGGTCATGGAAGGGTGTTTGGAAAGTCAAGTGTCTTGTGAAATCTTGGCTCTTTATGTGGTGTATTCTAGCTAAAAAATACCCACTTGGGACAATATGCAGTGTCAATATTAGATTGGTTCTATTCGGTGCATTCTTTGTAAGACAAGTGGAGAATCCATAAAACACCTTTTTGGGGAGCATTAGTTCTTTTGTCACTTATGGAATGTGTGTTAGGCCTTCTTAGGACTTGATTTCTTGTGGCATGGTCATTGCTTTTAGAAAATATGGAGAGGTTGGGTTTGGAATATGAACAAAAAGTCGTTCAAGGTGTTTCCTTTGCTTATTTGCTAGGGCACTTAGTTAGCTAGAAACAAAGGTGTTTTCTTAGATGTGGTTTCCTCTCTGATTTAGGTGGTAGCTAATGCTTTGGCCATATTGCCTCATTTTACTCAATCTATCCCCCCCTCTCCCCAATAACACAATACAATATTCTGGAGGAGCCTAATACCTTGCGGCCTTGAGGCTATTTTGATGGGGCAGCGTAGGAGAAAAATTCTATATGTGGTGGTGTTTTCTTTTATTTGTATCTGATAATCATTATTTCAAAGTATTTATGGGTAGTGGGCGAGGAAAAAACAATCTAGTTGAGTTTTTTTTCTGTTGCTCGCTTTTGGCTTTTGCAAGGGAAAAGAGTTCTAGCAATTTGCAGGTTTTTGGAGACTCCTTATTGATTATCAACTAGGTTAATGTGATTCAATAGTGTTGATTTTTACATCTTGTTCACATTTAGGAGGATGTATTGAGATTAAAATAATTATTTGTTGATTTCTATTGCTCACATAT
>APFE030384194.1:12957-60143 GCA_000404065.3 Pinus taeda
GCACCCTGGCCCTATTTTCATTATTGATAGGTCACCTTGTGCTCAGCATCGATCAGTATCATGGGTCTTTGACTGAGTGGTTTCCCTTGTGTTCGACATCAGCTTACATTATCATACATTGGGATCCGTGCAGTACCTTGGTTTCCATTTGACCCTATTGGTGGATACCTTGCCTCTGGGTCAACTTTCATTATTGGTTGGTTCAGAGGGTTTCTGCCGTGTGCTAGCCACATCTTGTGTACGTCAAAAACGTACTTTGGTTGGGTTACTACATCTTTTTCATCTGATTCCTTCCACATTATTGGCTTACGGGTTACACTCGCGCTAGATTGATGGAGGATTCCTTAATGCTTTCCTTCTAGTGGATCTTTCCCTATCAACTTCGACTCAATGCTCTGGGGCAGAGATCTAGAGTTCATTTGGCAATACCTTGGGGTTTGCAGTCAATAGTGGCAGATCCTTCGCTATCGACAGTTGGAAACCATCATTGTCTCCTGATTGATAGATTCTTACAGGTGTTCGACTCCAGCTCATCTATTCACACTTGTTGGATTGTACTGGGTACCTTGACGCTCATTATCATTATCGGTGAATTGTCTCGCGTTTGTTAACGGTATACATGAATGACCGGTAATCAAACGATTTCTCACATGGTCGACTTCAGATCATTTATTCCCATGTTGTAGAAATGTACCACGGTGGTCAGTGAAGACCTCAAGTTATATCAGCATTCGTTGGTTCACTTGACAGTTGCTCCTGTTGCTGCTAGTAGATACCACTTCAACTTATATGTTGCAGTCATTCATGGAAACATTTTATATGCTGCAACTTGAGTTTGCAGTGTAGTACCATCTTATTCCATCATGTTCATTTGGTAATTTTTGAGATCAGTCTTTGATATCAGTGATCTACTTCATCTTTCAACATCATTGACATTCTTATATGTGACATCTAGACATGTACTTGTTTGATCATGATCAGATGATCCATTATGCATTTTCGAGTCATTTATACTTGTATACTTGGTGGATCCGCTTGTACTTGATATGCGGACATGCTGCATTTTCTCTGAGCATGGGTATGCCCGCCTCAGACAGTGTTTCTTTCTAATCTCCTTTTGTGGCTTGGCAGGCTGAATTCTGGTGCAGTCCTTCTCAGTCTTCGACAGATTTCCTTTCCATGAACTTGCTTAATACATTTCAGCCATCATGTACCCCTTCTGAACTCATATATTAGGGGGAATCTGTTATAGCTCCAAATCTCACTCTTGAGGTTTGTGAAGCTACACTCATGGCCTAGGGCAACCCCTCCTACTAGATCTGGTCCCAAATCTAAAAAAGAAGTGTTTTTTCCCTATACGCGACATTGCCCTGAGCTAAACGCGTGTATGCGCGGGTCTGTGTATACCCAACCCGCGTATATGTATAAAAACACTTAAAAAATAAAAATCTCCTTAATTTCGGGTGGAGATCACGAGTTTTACCTGTTGATCACCTGTTAGTGCCCATGGCCCAACTGTTCCCAACGAATTCCCAACTAAAAAACTACTTTGGGATAAGTATAAAAAGGCTCCTATGGGAAGGCCAAAGGGAGGAGAGAAGAGGGAGAAATATTGCTATGCTGAGATTTCCCTGACCAGGTCTGAAGATCCTTGTGCCTCCTGCACTTCCACCATCCTACAGGAAACCCTTGTTTCCTTGTGTGTGTTGATGATTTCATACTACTTGAGAGATCATGGAGTAAGTCATGGAAGGAGTTTGTTAAAGGCTTGAGACTGGACGAATCCGAGAGATGGTTCTGCTTGGAGCCTATGAAAGGACGACTCAGGTGAAATTGTTCCTTTTCTGTACTTTCTTTGTCTATAATAAAAGAAGCACATGTCTTTGTTCCTGCTATAGATCTTCTTCATGTTATGATTCATATGTGATCAGTTGTTTAATTGCATAACTAACTACCTTTCCTTATAATATGAAGTTGGTTTCTTTATGAATTTTAGTCCATATACTGCTGCACTTTCTTGAATTGTTGGTTTTGCAGGTCAAAGGAGCAAAAGAAATCAAAGAAGGGTTTGGACCCTGGGAGGCTCTTCTCAAACGTAGGACCTCAGGTACGCCCCTTATCGTAGAGTTTGCTTATAATAGCATTATGATTGCCTGGAATGTGTGTTTCTTTGCATAGATAATCTTCAGTCTGCTAGGGTATTCACCCAAGACCCTAGGGGAGTTTATCCCACAACAGGTAGGGGCCTCAATTATGTTATCACTTTAGGAAGCTCTCCTAGGTTGTAGCTCGGAGATGCCTGGTAACATATAAATCTTCAATATTGTTCTCTGAACTATTGGAATGGATGATGGTTTGGATCAAGTGAGACGATTGTTTCAACTCTGTTTCCACTCAAGACATGCATGAACACCCTCAGCTTTACAAGGCTTTAGACCACTAATGCTCAATAGTTTATAGATTCAATGGATAGATGGAGAATACTGACTGTACCAGCAGATGCATACATAAACACATATGAATGGCTAGCTACAAGAGGTAAATGAAGCTTGCAAATCTAATTTATCAATGCAGAGATAAGATGACAGTTATCTGGCATCAGACACATAAGAAAACATGAATAACCTATTCACGTGCAAGCTTAGAATAGAAGATAAAATGGGAATTGAACATGTAATAGCAAAAGAAGCTTATATTGCTAGAATGAAGATGAGAAGCTAGAGTAGCAGAGTATCCATAGTCCCCAAAAGTTGAACCCTTGTTACTCTGAACTTTCAAATATTTATAGGCCTTTTACAATACTCTCGAGCCTTCTGAGGCTCGAGAGGTCTTAATCTATCCCCTCTATCTTTTTAACTGTTTGATGCCATGACTAGACACACGTGAGCTCAGAGGTTTCTTTTCCTAACAGCATAGTAACCAAATTCTGGTAAATGTGTGTCAGGTGACTCGCCCATGCCAGTGATGCTCCATGATCATTTGTTGGTTTGGTTGTGTTGCGTTGTTGCCTTTCCCCTTCTGGCCTTCTGTCTCCTGGTCTCTGTCCTGTGATGGAATGGGTCTTTGGGCCTTTGAAATCCTTTCAAATACTAACAATGACTATTTTCTGTTTTACACAGAAAAACGCTGCAACACTGTGAAATCCCTCCAAGCTCTATTTATTTCAGGCTTCAAAAGTCCTTAAACATTTTCTATTCCTCTATCAGGTCTGTCCTTATCGCTATCGCTAGTCGCAAATGGCCTATTCCCAGTCTTCCCTTTGTATTTTGAAATACGTTAAAAACACTAGAAATACATTAAAAATGGCTCATGACGGACTTCAATTTCATATATTTCCCTTCACGAACCCTTTCAGGTCTGGGTCTTACCGCATATCGCAAGTCTCTTTGTATTTCGTTAAATAACGAAAATATGAAAAATACATAGGAAAATGCCTTCAGGCGGATCTCAAATCTTATATAATAGCTTTAAGGAACCCTTTTGAGTCCGATTTATCGCATCAGACATCCATATAGGTATAAGCACCGCTCCTTTGTGAAGCTCTGATGCGATATTCCGACGCGATTGATTGCTATTGTATATCGTTATAATCCCAGGCCGTTTGGTGAGCGCTCTGTTGCATTGGCCTATTGCGATTCTGTGATGCAACATGGGCCGTCGATCTGCGCACTTGATCGACGGTCCACATTGACTACACTAATCACCATCACCAGTTCCACATAGTCTGTGCCAATATTCGCTAATTGCCATCACCGATTGTGATCCGCCGACTGGATTTGGACCGTTGATCACCCAGATCTGACGGCTACTATGCATTTCACTGTTTATGCCTCTGATACTCTGTTTTTTACTGCTTCCTTAGGTTTTTGCCTCCCGATAGTATTTTTCTGCCTGTTTGAAGGTTTTTCTCTTGCGATTATTTTGATCTTTGGCCTGATTTTACTAACTTTTGATGACTTAGAGAGCATATTTGGATCCATTTTGGGCCACATGCCAACAAGGCTAGCAATCACAATGCCTCTAAGATTGACCAATACACAGAGAAATCCTCTTCTTCCTTTGAGAGATATGCAATAAAAGCATGCGGTCAAAATCCCTTTAAAATAGCATCAAAATTACATATATACTGGTTCGTTTTAACAACCAGATCCTAAAACAGAGGCTTAAATTTATTACAACTATCAGTTCTGCGAGACATTCTCCTCGAGAACCTCCACTATGCTAACTAGTCCTATCTATTCTGCAAGGTATTCTCCTCGATAACCTCCACTACAACTTAACTATTTAACATTTATTACATCATGATTTATTCCTAGATTCTATCTCTATGTTTAACTAAAAAAACATGGAAATTGATGGCTAAAGGATCCCACTCCTTTGCTTGTAGATTTTTTTGTATTTTGGAATAAGTTTGAAGTTTTTTCCCTCCAAGTCTCATGCTCCTGCATCAAGATGTCCAACTAATCTCATCACTGATAATGCAGCAGCCTTTAAATCCAAAAGGATGATAGATTTCTGTAACAAGTATCATATAACCCTGGGCCATTCCACAACCTACTATCCTCAAGGAAATGGACTGGCAGAATACTCAAGCCAAAGCCTGGTGAACATCATAAAAAAGGTTGTTGGGGGACAATAAGAAAACATGGAATAAAAAGCTAGGCAATGCCTTATGGGTAGATAGACTAACCACAAGGAAATCAATTGGTACCTTTCCCTACAAAATAGTTTATGGGATGGAAGTTGTTTTCCCATATTCCTTGGGAACACCAGTAATGAAGCTGCTCCAAGAATTGCAGGTTGAACCAAATGACATCCAAAGAAGAATTAACCAAACAATTCATTTACAGCAAACCAAGGAAGAAGTGTACATCAAATCTCAGGTTGTACAGGAAAGGATCAAGAAGATTTTTTATAAAAGGACCAAGGTTGAGGATTTCTACCTTGGTGACAAAGTTCTAAGATGGGATTCAAGAAGGGAAGATAAAGGTAAACATGGGAAATTTGATTTCCTATGGAAAGGCCCATATTTCATTAATGCTTTAAGAGGTGATAATGTTTTTTTCCTCAGAGAAATGGATGGTACATAATCAAAAGGTGGACCAATGAATGGTTAGATGCTCAAACACTATTTTGAACCTCACTACTGATTTTTACTTTCCATTGTACATATTCCATTTTTTTTCAAAAAAAAATTGTTTGGATTGGATGGTGATCATTGAAGTTGAAGCCTGGAGAGAAGGGCCTAAGCTTCGAAGTATTCACTATCAGAAGTATCAATAATGCAGAGGTATAGAGGATAATTTTGCAAGGTAACATCAATAGCAATTCAAAGGCTACGGATTTACAAAGTTCTTGACATTTCACCAAGAAATGTCATCCCCAAGTGGAGCCACTATTAGGTTCCTATACCAATAGGAGTCATAATATTGATTAACTAAGGTTAAGCCTTGTAATATTGTACATACCTTTGCTTTCTACAAATTTTTTCCATATTAGAAAATGAAAATAAAAAATGTAAAGATGGTATGTCCTAAAAGAATAATCAAAGGACAAAAAGAATGAAAATAGGTCACAAAAAATGAAAAATATGAACCCCAAGAAAACAAAAAGACCATGAAAGTGTGCAAGTCAAAATGCCACTACTATTTACTTTTTATGCTTAATGAATGATTGTGTTCAGCTTGTCACTTATGCCACAATCCATGAATAGTCAAAATGTTTAAACTTGGCAATTTCATGTTTTTAATTTCATGTTTATAGATAGAGAAGAAAATATGACCAAACAGTGTAATCTTGGCAGATAATTAGATAGGTAGAGTAAATAAAAGGAGCTCATCAATTTAAACTGAGCCCTTGGATGTGATAAGGTTAGAATTAAATAGTCTATTTTGTAAAGAAAAGAAAAGATTGATAAGGGTTTGCTAGCTTAAATGCACCCTAATAAAGTGAAGAAAAAATGGTAGGATAAGTAGATGGGTAAGTAAAAGAAAGGTTGCAGAAGTATGATGATTGATTAGACAAAAAGCATATTTATCATTTTTCATCATACAATCCAAATATGAATGGAGAATCAAACATGTAAATGGATTTCAAAGTGAATTAATTAACTTCATCCATTCATTTCACACATGTACTTAACTAATTTCCCATAATAAATTTCCAAGTATTTAAAACCTTTAAGTCAAAAAGGCTTAGAGCATTTATCTAACTTTTGAAGGGACCGGACCCTCAGATCAAAGACTTATGGATATCGAATACTAGATTTCCCTCATAAAATTCATCCCCCCCATCAGTTCATTCATTTTCCTAATAAAACTCTTGTTCCTAAGGGTAAAACACTTGTTGCCTAGGAAAAGCACTTTTCCCCATATAAAGCACTTTCATACCATAAACCCACAAAAATGCTTTACCCTATGTATTAATGTCAATATGATAAAAACATGTAATTCACAAAAAAAGCATTGTACTTAGTGTTTTTCCATTTTCCACCCATTTTTCATATTAATTACTAACTTTTATTAATATATACAAAATCCCTGAAAAACCCAATTTCCGTATATATTTAATTCCCGTGTATAAATTAGCCCTACCCCTTTGTTTAATTATAAACTATATTACTACCCATATCCCATAAAAATAAATAACCCCACCTTTAGCCCTTAATCCCTCATTAAATCACCTTGATTAGATTAAACTCTAAATTAATCTCATACCGCCGTAATTAAGTGCTCGTTGGGCCCCCCACTAGCCTCCGTGCAACTTCCCCGCTCGATCACCATGTGATCATCCCCCTCTTCATCTGACGGTCCTCATCCATATCAAACCAACCCGACATCCATCTTTTACCCACCCAATAAAGTGGCTTCTCCCCCAGCCCCCAGTGCTACGTGTCATCCGATGAATGGAATCGGGTGGCCCCTCCCAAATACCACCAAGTGCCCAAAAATGGTGCAATATAAACTGTTTACCACCCTCCCGCTACAGAACAAATCAACCATTGTTCACTCCATACCCACCAAAACTAAATTTTTACATATAAAAGCCAAAAAACCCCAAATTGTTTGTTTTCGCTGACATTTCATCTGCAAGCCTTTGTACACATTCACGACACTTGAAAATGTCAAAGTCGTCAACCCATGTACAATTTCACTCCAAAGACACCGCAAACAACCCAGTTGGCCTTGTAGCCTATACAAATCCCATTCAACCACTTGCAGTTGCTAGCCACCCTGTTCAGAACCAATTAACCCCAGTTTCAGGTATTTAAACCAAAATTCACCAAATACGCTGTCAATTTAAAAATAACCAGTTGCTAAGTGTTTTAGTTAGGTCAAAAATTAATTGAAAACTGCACACCTTGCAGAACATTGTTGCCCTAAAAACTTTGAATCCCTCCCCACACTCAAATCCACAAGGACTAAGTATGGCTACCCCAATTGCAATGGATGTAAGGCCCATCACTACACCTCATTTAGACCTAGGTCACCTTCCCCTGTCTGACAAAGACTTCCGGATAAAAGATACCACTATCATAGAGCTCCTGCTCAAAATTCATTGCCAAAGTAGGGACAAGTTACTGAGCCATGCTAATGAAATTGGCCTTTTGGAATCAAATTTTCCCAAGTACCAATCCACCCAAGTCCACATTTTTCCTGAAATTTTGCATATGTGGTACGCTTTTTATGTCCCCAGTCACAGAACCATCATGTCTCATGACCAAAAGGTCCTTTTCACCATTACCGCCAAATCCATCAATGAAATGTTGCAGCTCCAACCAGGACCAAACCTAACTCCCCTCTCAATTGGAGACCTATTGAACTTATACCCCAAACTCAGCTCTGCCAAATTGGCCCAACTATTCCAAACCTTCATCGTAGAAGAAAAGCACATCCCTAGCAACCCCCCTCCATATGTAGCAACTATTTTTTCACCTTGGGGCCGAAATATTGTCGCCATGATATCGTGTGTTTTAGGTTACTCCACAAGTGAGTATATTGATGAAATTATCCTAGCTTTCATGTCCATCTATACCCCAGGACAACCTCTTGCAACCATATATGACTTTGTGACATTGATAGCTGACAAGATGCATGAGCAGTTCACAATAATGGGAAATGAAAGGGTCTTCAAATACTCTTTAGTTTTATACCATATGTTCTTATATTATCAGTCTGATAAGTTCCCATTCACCCTCCAAAAACTGGACACCAAGGGTCAACCAAGTTCAGTCCATTTTTGGACATCATTAATCCATGAGTACCAATCCCATACACTTATGCAAACTTTATTGACCTATTTGTACATCCAGTTATGACAATGTTGACGGAAACCCTCCTCCAAGTATCAGTCCAGAGATAAAGAGAGTCTTTCAACTGTCAAAGCAGACCAAAGTGGGTGACTGGTACCTTTACCAGAACCATACAGAAGTCAGGATTTATGGTTGCATGTTGGCACCATACAAGCTACCAAGGTACCTCCCAATGAGGTTGTTTCCATTAGAATAATACAGGTAAATTAGAAATGCAGATGAAATAAATTTTGTCAATGCCAAGAAGAAGGCCAATTTCAAAATAAAAGACCAACTAGGCCCCTTCATATGCAACTCTAGAGAGGTTGGCCAAGAGGCAGAATTAATATTACAAAGGATGAAGTTCCAAAGAATTTTTGTCTAAAGATATGATCCTTTGGAATTCATCACAAAGAAGAGACAAAAGGTCAAGCTAGGACCTTTCATTCACCATCCCATACCTAAGATAGAAGCTTATGCAAATCAAACTAAATGGGTGGAAGGTACCCTAGCAGACCAGGAAAACACCAGAGTAGATATTGAGAATGCTCTTATTGATTTAGAAAAGAAGCTTGATGAAATCCCTTTTCTGCAGGTACCAGAAAAACTAGAGGCTACCATGAGCACTCCTCCATTCATGCAGACTCCTCAGAATGAGGAGAAGGCCCCAAAAAGAAACAGAGAAGGAGCTTCCACCTCAAGGATGGCCACCTCTGATTTACAGCAGGAATCAAACAAGAGGCAAAGGCTAAATCCAGCCTCTGAGCAAGAATACATTGAAGGATCAGTTGAGATCACCAATACAAAATCAGAAAGAAGTAGGCCTGCCACTCCATCTGCAGGCATACAAGAGCTTTCCACTTCACAAACACACATATTGGAAAGGCAACTTAGTGTGGAAGTATCTTCCTTTGGAATGCCTACAGACAAAGACCAAGACATCAAGGAAAGATATAAAGAAATCAAGGCTAGAAATGAGAGGCTCAAAGCCCAAACTTATGCTCAATACCTGAAACTCAGCCCTACCAATCAAACAAGGCTAATGTCAACCTTTGACATTAAGGAGGGGAAGTTGCAGATGACCTTTGTGAAACCTACAGCCCAGTATCAAAGACAACATTAGATTTCAAAAGAGTAGATTTTGAGATGCTAGCAAGGGATATTCATACCATAGACCAGATTGAATTGCATAAACAAGCTAGAGAGAGGATATACTCCACCCTTACAGGTAAATCCATAACTTCCCACTAGCTACATAACTCTTTGAACAATATCTCGGCTCAATTATAGTTAGAGAAGGCCTCCTCACAGGCCAAGGACACCAGGATCAAGTCCTTACAGGACTTAGTAATGAATTGGAACACAATCCCAAATATATAAAAGCTACAGAACATGTTATCACTCAGATTTTCCTTGAAGTTGTCAGAAGAAGGAAAGGGGTCTGAGGTAACCACAAACCAACTTTTAAGTACATAATCTAGCCAATATGTGCTCAGAGAGGGATCTCTCTTTAAGATTTAGATTTTTTTTATAGGATATTAGGTTAGTTATGAAAGCTTGGGGGTTTTGATTGTGTATGGTGGTGGAATTCTAGAGCAGATGGATAGAACAGAGTATCTTAGGCCATTAGGCTATGGAGTCAGCTGAAGATGTTTTAACTGGATCAGGTCTTTTCAACAAAAGAGGGATTCACAAGGAAAGATAGTCAAACAAGAAACAAATGGTAACTTGAAAGGGTGAGATGATCTCAAAAGGAAAGAAGGGCAGTTAAGAATCCTTCAACAAATCTCAAGAGGAGGAAAAATGGGTGATCACTAATAAAAAGAAATTAAGAATTTCTTATTAAATGACCACAATGATAAACTAAGAAGCAAGGAGTAGTTAAGAATTCCTTTCCTATGATAGCTTAGAAGAAAACATTAAGAATATAAACGCTTTTAAAGACAGAATGTAATGAAGCACTTTCTGAAATATACTTTTTCGTTTATTATTCAGATATGAAACACATGTGAAATATGAAACTAGAAAACAATAACACATAAAATATAGAATACTTATTTTTCCAATGTTTGACACAGGAATCCTCTAAAAAGTCCTTTGCTTTATTTCTTCATCCAAACAACCATACAAGAGTTTTTCAACAGCACTTTATTCCAAAATAATGAGTCTACAAAAATTTCTAAGAATCCACCCTAAGTATTTCGAATGAGGCAGTACTTATACAAAAATTTACCATAAAATATCTCATAATTGAGAGAGATATAATCTAGGAAGACTAACTAAATTTTACATAAAAGTAGAGACAGATGGTCTCGATGATAGAAACTAAAAGTGAACTGATGGCCTGTTGTCCCTGTTTTTGTGAATGAGCTGGAGGCATGCCCTATGATTGAGCATCTTGTTGTCGTGCTCGTAATTTTGTGTTGGTTGTTTTCTTTTCATCTTCTTACTGATACTCTTTGACCTGTTCTGATACTCTTTACCTTCTTTATCCTTGTTCACCTTCTTTTACCAAAATTGACTATGGTAAATACTGAAAACTTATTTTTTTACCAAGGTAAATCATAAAATTTATGTCATATCTGTCCACCAATCTTCCCTTGGTATCTTAGTCCTTTGAAGCTTCCTGAAGATTTCATCAGGCTCAGTGTATTTAACAAAATTGGGTTGTACTAGAAACAAATGTTTGAATTCATGCTCAGCATAAAACATGTTCTCTAGACTGTCATAGAGAACTCTGCCTATAGGAAGTGCGTTGGGTGCAGATGAACTAGCCAATGAACTAGCTTGGTTATTTGCATACTAACCCAATTTTTCAATATAATCCTCATGCCTCATCAATTTATCATTAATAACTAGAGGACTGGGAAGTCCTTTGCTCTGTAAAATGCAAAACTTTTCCATAAATTCATCAATTTCCTCCTGCATGTCTTGACATTTTCTTTCTAATTTCTGCATCCGAGACCTTTTGGTCAATACCTTCTTGATTTCTAGGATAGTCCCAGTTCTATCCTCAATATTCAGCTCTTCTAGCTGGTACTTATTTCTGCTATTCAAAAAGTTTATTAGCTTGATAGCTTCCTCAGGCTTCCCTCCTAGCTCTTCCTTAGTTTTCTGAATCTCTTAAACAGCCACTTTCACCAAGTCAATCTGTTCAAAAATTATTTGTATAGATGACCAAACATCATTTATTAATTGAGTGACTTTGGTCCATAGAATTTTCCTAATATCTATTAAAGGCATTTTGAAAGTGAGATCATTTTCCAATGTTTTTACCTACTGAGCTAAGCCTTTATTCTTCCTCACTTCCTCAGCAAAATTAATCTTTGAAACATCATACTTCTACTCTAAAGTGACAAAATTCTCCTTTACCTTCTAGAGCTCGGAAACTTGGAGTTTCATTTCCTCCATGGACTTGATTAATTCTTCTATACTTAGACCTGCAATTCCTGCCTATGCTATACCTGTGCTTGTACCTATAATTGTCTCTGCTATGGCCAGAGGGACATTTGGTGTCAGAGCTGTTGCAAGTGTTGAGGGGACTACCGTGGAGACCATTGGTATTACATTTTGAGGCTGTTTTCTCTTTAGTGATTTTTCTAATTCCTGTTCAGTCTCCTTCAACTATTCATTTAGCTTGAGGACTAAGTCCAAAAGCTCTTCTTCCGACCTCTTTTGAATAACTTTGAAAGTTTGTGGATGTCTTAGTGGAGGCAATTTTAACTGCTTTCTCAAGGCAGCTATGTTTCCATCTTTCTTCTTTATTAAGGCCTCTGTAACTTTTATATATTTTGTATTATGACCCAATCCAATAACTAACTCCTCCAGTGATTTGATTCTATTGTCGTTAGCCTGTGAGGAGGCTCTTTCTAGCTGTAACTGAGTAGTGGTATTGTTCAAAGAATTCTCTTATCTGTGGGCCATCATGGATTTACTTGTCAAGGTGGAATACACCATATCCCCTGTCTGCTTATGTAATTCAATCTAATCTAGGGGGTGAATGTCCTTGGCCACGACCTCAAAATCAGTTTTGAGATAGTCTGCAATTCACTGAGGCTATTGTACTTTGGGCTTAAAAAATCTCATCTAAATTTTTCCTTCCTTGATGTCATAGGCTGACATCAACCTATTCTGATTGGTAGGAGCCATCTTCAAATATTTATTGTAGACTTGGACCCTTAACGGTTCATTTATGGCCTTTATCTCTTTGAATTTCTCTTTGATGTCAAGGGATTTGTTAGTTGAAGATCTGAAGGATGATACTTCAGTACTTTGTTGTCTTTCCAGCTCCTGTCTTTGTGAGCTAGAAGGTATCCCACCTTCTGGGAAAGTATGCTGACTATCTGCACCTTCTTTCCTCTGACTCTCTATAGTTTCTTTAAAAAATTCCTCTTCTGAATGAGGATTTAGCCTGTGCCTCTTAGCACCAAGCTGATCTGAAGGACCACTGGCAGGGGTAGCTACTTCCCTGTCTCTCTTTAAGCTCGTTTCCTCATTCAGAGGAGTCTGCAAAATTGGGGGGGTCTCCCATGTTAACTTGAGTCGAGTGGGTCTATGTTTGAACATTTTCTTGAGAGGTTTCAGGTTGTTTTGACATGCTTGATTGCCCTGTTGCTGGAGTGTTGGTTTCTTGGTCTCTTCCCCGTGATGTTTCTGCAAGTGGTGCACTTGTTTCCTGTGATTTCCTTTGAGAGGTATCAGCTGTTGAGGCACTAGTCTCTGATGATGGCTTGTGAGAAGTCTCAACTAGGACCTGTTCAAAAGAATCTAGGTCAAGCATCTTTTCTAGATCTTTCATTACATTTTCTACATTGACTGGACTATCCATTTCCACAAGATTCCCTTCCCTCCATTCATCCATGTTAGCATATTGCTAAATTTCTAGGATTTTGTGATGATGGTGATAGTCTATTTTTCATTCTCCTATCACAGATGAAACTGTCGGGGTCATATGGAGTCCAACCAAAGCTTTTGCTTAATCTCATGTGGTCTTCTAGGATTTTTTTTTTTGCTTTGCTTGCTTCTTTATTGTTGCAGACAAATGGGCCTAGGTGATCCTTGATTCTCAGTTGTGTTTTCTTCTTGGCCTTGGTAAAATGAACCTGATCTGAGTTGATCATTTTTCTATAATATTCCAAAGAAAACAGTCTCATTGGAACATATCTTGGTAGCTTGAATGGAGGAAACTCACAACCATATACCCTGATCTCTATGTGATTCGCGTATAAGTACCAATCACCAACTATGTACTATTTTGATAGCTAAAGGATCCTTTTGATTTCATCACTAATACTAGGAGGAGGATTTCTTGTCAGCAAGGTGGTTGCTGGGTGGATAAACTGGTCAATGAACTCATTATAAGCAAAAGATTCGTGGAAGATAGAAGTCCAAAAAATGACTGACCTTGGATTACTTTTTGTCTCAAGTTTCTTGACAGAAAATGGGAACTTGTGAGACTGATAGTAGTGGATGAGGCGATATATGAATGTGGAATATTTGAAAACCTTTTCATTTTCCAATCTCATGACTTGGTCATGGATTTTCTCAGCAATAAATGAAGCATAATTATATCTAACAGTAGGGGGATGACCAGGGGTAAAGATGGACATCAACACTAAGGTCAACTCATCTACGTACTCACTAGTGTTGAATCCCATGACTGCAGTTATCATATAAACTATGATTTTGCCTGTATCTGTGAAGAAAGTTGACATATAAAGAGGGGGATCTTTAGGTTGATGCTCTTTTAATATGAAAGTCTGGCAGAGGTGACTGAGTTCAGATTGGGATAAATTAGTTGATTTCTCAAGCAAATCTCCAAGGGAAATGGGGGTGAGGGTTTAACTAGGATGAAATCGCAACATCTCATTGATTGAGTCAGCAATTATTATGAAAAGAGCTATTTGATTGGGAGACATCACTGCTCTGAGGTTGGGGTCATAATTTGCATGGCACTGATGGATTATATTAGGAAAAACGTGCACAGAGGGGAGAAAGTACATTGGGGGATTGGATTCCCACAGTCCTAGGGCATCATAGCTATTCAAGTGATTATCTCGGCATTTGCAAAACACTTTTAGATGGTCTTTATCAGTGGTTAGGTCTTTTATTTGAAAATCCTTATCTGCGAGGGGCAGATAGTCTAAATCATGGTGAGGGGTGGTAATGGGTGCAATATTTAGGGCTACCGGAGTTTCCATTCTGGTTCTTGTGGATTTAGATAGGAAACTTGGGGTTTTAAGTGAAATTGATGAAACAGAGGGTCTGGGGAACTTTAATTTCAAGTGTGGTAACTGAATTATGGTGAATTGGAATTCTATTCAATTAATTTGTAGCGAAAACAAGTATTTAGAGGGTTTATTGACAGGAATTTGGTAAATACTTGCTTTTAGGGACGAGCAACAAAATGCAGGTACACTGGGTGTGAATGGAGGACTCTAAGAAGTGTCAACTGCAAATTTTGAAGTTGGTTGGCGGTTGGGAGCATGAGTTGGTTGATCTCGTCATTAATTTCGCATTGATGTATGCATTCATAGAATAGAATGACAAAATGATTTGTATAGGATAAATTGACCTCCTAATCAACTCAGAGGAGAAGGACAAGATCACTAAAAGAATGACCACTGTTCCAGGCCCAGAATCCACATTAACACTCTCTGTTCACTGACAACCTGCTTATAAATCTTGTTTACAAGCATAAAGGAGTGTTAATCACCTGCTAACTCATGTTGTTAGACCAGGGGGAGCATTAGTGAACTTTAGTGATGCTCAAGAGGTTATGACAACGAATCTGCCATAAAATATCTAGATATTATTTCCCTAAATTTGTGCAAGAGAAGCAGGGAAACTCTAAAAATCAAGATATTTGGAGGAATTCTATTCCGAAAACAAAGGAAAATGGGAAAAAGTTGGTAAAAGAGGTAGGTTCATGGTTTTTACCCAAATGAAATATAGGTGGAGTTGGGAAGCCCTAATTCGATTGCTATTTAAGCAATGAGAGGGCCATTACACAAGGGTCGGAGCATTTAGAAGGGTAGAACATGGTGTTGTTGTGATATTGTCATATTCTTGAAGGAGCTAACTAAAAGAAGGAGGGGGAGAGTGAGAGGAAGAAGGGATAAGGAAGGCTGATACAACAGGGTTGTTGTAATCACTCTTCTGAATATAGGACTGCGGTTGTATTCCACTACTCAAAGCGTCAGTGATATTGTGCATTTATTTTTTCATTCTGATGCTTGTTATGTTGAGTAGATTAGCTACACATTTATACATGTTTGTTACGAGTTCTTACATTAATTGTTAGAATTATATGTTGTGATTGGTTTGCTTCATTCTTTTGTGCAGGAATCGTCTTGGAGCCGGTGAGGAGGAGTTCTTCTTACTGCACGGATATCCCCAAGCGAATCTAGAAAGAACCAAAGGTGATCCTTTCTCCATCTCCTATCAATATATGTTATATATATGAACATGTGTGTAACAAGTATCTTTTGCAGACAACCTTACGGTCTGTCGGAAGTCCCAGGAAGAATTTCGAGGGTAGTTTTCATCCCGTTCATTTTACCCCATAGTAGAATTGGCGTTTCTGTTGGGGACTATACATTTAGTTCCCGATTATCCAAACTCCTCTCAGATCTCTTCTCTCTTCTATGAGCTTCCCGCTTCTTCATATCCTTCTCTAATCCACCATCTAGCTTGTTGCATCCTGCAAAGTTGCTTTCTCTTCAGAAACCGATCCCAAAAGCCCACTTTTTGAGCTCTTTCCCTCACTAATGTAGGTTGCTATTCTAAACAGAGCTTTATAAAGCTCTTTGACTGTGCACAGGGAGCATTAATGGCCAAACTAAAGCTCTGTTTACACATAGACAAAGCGTTAGTGACCCATTTCCATTCTTTTCAAGAGATCTTGTGGACCAAAAGGGCGGGAAACTTGTCCCAAGGGCTAAATTAGGATCTGCAACAATATCATGCTAACAAATTTGGTGTCTTAAAATTTATTTTTCAAGAAAATGCTTTAGTTTTTCTCTCATAAAATAATTTTTTGCTAAAAGAAAAGCTGATAAACTGAACACCTCCTTCTGTCGAAATAGTTGTAGGCTACTTTGTTTTGGTTCAATAGTTGTTAGGGAATATTGAGAAAAGGAACTTTCGATTATGCAAAGTGTTGAATGACTTTAGATGCACTGGCGAATACATGAATATGTGAAATAATACATGTGTAGAATAAGACTTGTTTGCATAAGAAATTGAAAAAAAAAATCAAATCATAGTTCTGCAAGGTTTATCGAGTCGAGAGTCTCATCATATTCATACGTCAACACCCCCTCCGAAGACAAATAAAAAAGTACACTAAAATTTACACCAAAATCAACCAGATACTCTTTTTTAGAGCAAACCAACATTAGATAGATTAGGACCTTGGGTTAAGAGAGTGATTCAACTACCCAAGGTTGCAAATCAAGCTAGTGTCGTTAAAGAGTGAAAAATCCTTCTACACTCATATTACCAAGACCACTCCACGCACACTAGAGCGAAATACAAGACAACATTGGATTGTAATCGAAGGTAGCCCACCTTCGTTTACAACTCCTTTGGGCATTCTGTGTAACGGGGGTCCCTTCGGGGATTTCGGAACTGAGTCGGGGACTCGGGTATCTTGCCCACACAGCGTGCTATCTACGACTATGTCCCCCTTGGTAATGTCTATGATTTGAGGTATCTCTAGTAGCCAATACTTCTAGGTACTTACCTAAGGTGACTAGGACGGGCTGTCCTGGTACCTCAAATGAATGGACCTACTTTGTCTTCATTTTTTGGGAGGGTGCTCGACTTCACGAGAGTACTTGACCCCTCAATATGAGGTTTGTGTGAAGCTCAAAAGTAACTGTAACCGTACATTTGGCCATCCTTCTCTGTTACTCATTGAGAAACTGGATTTCATCTCTAGTAATCGGTGTTTATCAGACAAGGTAATTTCACTTTGTTTGTTGATTGTCATTTTTAGTGTATTTTTTCTTTTAGGTACCTGAGTGCTATCGTTTTTGAGACTTAAGGAATATCACCTTAAAATTTATCTGATAAAATTTACCAGTCATTGTGGCAACATCCAGCCCTCTCCATCAATCTATATGGTTTTTAGGACTTCCTCCACTCACTATAGAGGTTCTGCCAAGATCCACTGACTCAGATTCCTCATCTTCGAGGGATCAGTCTCCTAAATCGCACACGGGATTGTTCTGGATGACTGACGATTCTGATTTTCCAGAGGATTTCTTTACAGGATTTCTTCCTCATTTTAACACCCCTCTTCCAAATCTGTCGAATCTTGTTATTGATCCCGTAGTACCAGTACTTCACTCTTCACTGGGAGGAACTCTCCCATCCATTCAGTTGACACCTCAAGGGTTGTGGAATTATAGAGACACTGTAAGTCCTCTACCACTTCCCCAATCGACGGTCATCACAACACCGACAATGTGGAACCCCGCAATCTCGTTTGTCCCAGGTACTGCAACTCACATAACACCCTCTATCAGCAGAACCCAACAGATGCTAGGTTCCACTCCTATGGTGCATCAAAGCATACCTTTGACTAGTGCCACATACAGTGCTCCATATAACACTCAATGTGGCACTATGGGCATAGTTTCAATTTACCAAAACCAAGGTCGGCCACCAATGTATGGTTATAACCCCTAGATTCAAAAATCTGGGGAAGTTCCCAATATGCACATGGCGGCGGGGAATCTCACAGTTCCCTCGTCGTTCTCAGGAATGCATGGACAGTCGCTGATTGAGATGAATTTTTCCTCTGTCAATCAAAGCCATACGATTAGTTCTGTGTCAATTGGGAATCCACAAGGGATTCCCACCCAAACCATGGGGGCACCCTACTCACACACTCAGATGAGTCAAGGGGGCACTGCTTATACTGGGGGCAACTTCATACCCCAGTATCAAAATCCTCATGGTAATCCACTTTACGACATCGTACCATAAAGCAACTACTACACCACACAGCCCATGTACACCATGGGAAACCAAATGATGGGAGGAGCACAGAGCTCCTCACGTCATCCGTCATCACAATGGTCCAAGTCGAGGGCACCCAACAATTTGCCTTTTTTGGCAACATTGGATATCCCCAACTTATAAAATTTGACAAACGACCCCATCTACCATAATCTACAATGGTCGTTGATCCCACATAAAATACCAACGAACATTTCTAAGTTCAATGGAAAACAAGGGGAGGATCCGGGCACTCACGTCACCACCTACCATATATGGTGTGTTTCTAACTCCATGGTGGATGACAGTGTCCGGTTGCATCTTTTTCCCCGCACCCTCACTAGCAATGCTGCAAAGTGGTATATTGAGTTACCACGTGCGTTAGTGAATACCTTTGATGCTTTAGCGATGGAGTTTCTAAAGCACTTTCATTTACCTATCCGTTATGAGATAGGGACAGAAATCCTCACTTCGTTTCGTCAGGATACCTCCACCCACATCTCCGATCATATCCATGAATGGAGACATAGGCAGAGGTTAGTCAAAGCCCCCATCCCTAATTTTCTCTTAACAGACTAGTTCTGTAAGTCGCTACTCCCACAACTCGCTAGAGATGTTGCTCTAAGTGGTGCGGTCACAGAGGACCAATCCATACGTCGTGCCCAGCACTTGGATTTAATTTATTCACAATCTAGCACTCTCTACGACATTATCCCCTATGCTCTCAGTAACCCCAATCCTCCCACCACTCAGTGCTCTGGAGCGCATGCTGACGGGATCATTGGCACAACCTCCACGGGCACTATAAAACAACTCAGTGGGTTCGTTGCCAAGTTGGCAATGGACCCCTCTACCAAAATGACTGCTCTTCCTGCCACTGCGATTAACTCTGTGCAGTCTACACAGAAATCCAATAGCAAAAACAAGAAGAAACAGAATAAGATTGCTCCTTCTAAGGAGCAGTCATCTAAGCAGCCCAACCTGAAATAGAAGGTTGTAGCGCCTACTGATACGAAAAGGGATAAAGGCACCAACTATTCGTGCAAACTTTGTCTTGAAGATCACATAACCTAGTGTTGTCCATGTCTTCAAGAATGCACAGATTACCTTATCAAGAAAGATTATGGTAAGACACCTGCAGTCCTTAGAAATCGTTTTCCTCATCAACAGCAGCAAAATCTCGTTGCCAACCAAACACCACCCACATCAGGGGGCAGCGATGGTTTGCAACAACCTTCAGCTGGTGAAGGAAGTTCTACCATTTACACATTTGAAATGGTATAACTAACAACCAGAGCCAAATCATATGAAGCTCCTATCGCTCCAGCAGCAGAATCATCTGCAGGTCAAAACCCATCACTATCCAACGATTTGCGAATTGAAAGGCCAGTTGAGGACATTGTAATTTGACCCCCCAAGGGGGAACTTCAACACACAACACACAACACATCTACATGTGTTGCTCAACACTACAACATTGTAGAGGATTTGGCGCAAGCGCCGTCGGCTATGTCGGCACTCGAAGTATTACAAACATGCCCCAGCCAAAGGAAAGCTTTGCTTTCGGCTATCAGGGGTATTGACCCTGCGGATTCCATGCTTTCCATTTTCGACATGGACAAGTGTAAACCTCCCCTTTCCGACCAGCTTTCATTTCAGGTGCATATCACTTCGAAAGGTAAAGGTATACACCGAACTATCATCAACGAAGGTGCTTCAACCTGCATCATGTCGACTTCATGTTGGCTTGCCTTGGGTTCCCCAACCCTCTCCCTGCCATCGAACTCCCTTAAAGCTTTCGACGGCGACACCTTTGTCCCAAAAGGATACTTAGCTAGTTTTCCCATCACTTTGGCTAGAAAAACAGTAACGGTGGATGTAGAAGTTGTGGACAAGAGACTCAACTATAATCTATTGCTAGAACGCAGTTGGAAATATGCCATGATGGCCGTCGTATCCACTGTCTTCCGTATCATCCTATTTCCATTGGATGGAAAGATCATCACAGTGGATCAGTTGTCTTTCTGCACCTCTGATTATTCACCATTACCAAACGACTCCATACCCCTAGTAGGAGGTGTAACTAACAGTTTTTTCAGTATCAATACCGGTCTGTTGAAGGATTCCTCCCTAATGGGTTGCTTTCCTCTTTCGTCGCCATATGTTCCACAATCGATCAACATGATTTCATCAATTCCTCATGAACCCATCGATCCCTGAATCCTAATGGCGCCTTCAGACCTTGACACATTTGGAGACCAGATGCCATTGTCATCAGCTGAATCAGCCTACCAAGGCATTTAATCAGCATCTACATCTCCGGTCAACTTGGCTATCACCGACGATACCACCCCCTTCCCATAACCGCTCTTCCTTTAGATCCATGCAATCAACTCCCCTCAACGGATGAAGCCGTTAGAGAAATCATGAGTTTTGGAGAGCAACATTGGGAGGAATGGCATATTCGAGGTTCGACATCTGATTCGAACATGATGCCACTTCAAGTCCTATCCTTTGACACAAGCGAAATCATTTCCCCACCCTATACAAGCATTCAAACTCTTGGGGTGGATGAAATTATGGATGACACTTCCAGGTCATTTCCCATAGATAGTTCAGTCACGACAGGCACCATGGAAGACACCCAGATGAGAGAAGATTGCAGTCTTGAGGAAATTGCAAACTCCACTTTCCTACATGAGGAATTCCATGAAGAATTTGTTTAGTCTCAGGAGGAAATACCTAACTTTAACCCGTCGTTTGTCGCGCATGAGATCCAACTTTATGACGAGGCCAAACGGAATGGGTGGCCACTTCCTTCCCTCGATATAGCCGTTGAACCCATGCTCAGCCCTACGGCTGAAGAAGAATGCCTAATATACCTCAAACAATTGGATAAAACCCATAGAGCTACTGCTTTAGCACTCACAGCTCACAAGGAGCGGGTACAAGCCAAATTTGCACAAGCGGTTAGGTTTTCTTCTTTCCAAGAGGGTGACTTTGTATCACTATATCATCCAAAAGATAATCTCTTGGAGGCATGCACGCTTCGACCCATTTGCGTAGGTTCCTATGTCATAACTAAATTCCTCCCCTCAGGGGCATATGAACTACAGGACTAGGATAGAAACCCACTCAAGGAGCCCACATACGGGCTCTATTTGAAAAATTATTTTGCCTAGTGTCATGTTGGGTAGGTACTTTATAATTTTATGTATTCATAATCTTTGCATCCCTTTTTTGATGTGATTGGATTGTTTTTGTTATTTAGTGGAGTACTTGTCTCATACATTCTGTTCAGAATGAAGATATCGTCGTTGCCCCTAGCATTCGTAGGATACACGAATGGTGTCAGTCATCACACACGGTACATTGCATCAGTTGCTTGGGTCATCTATACACCTGAGTTGGAACTATTTTGCTACGGGGGAGTCTTTTTTGGTATTGCCACCAACAATATTGCTGAGTACATGTCCATCGTTTCGCTTCTCACGGAAGCATCATTAAGGGGCATCTCTAATCTGGTGGTTAGGTTAGACTCCCAGCTAGTCGTTATGCAATTGACCAATCATTATCATGTCCGCAATCCAACCTTGTTACGTAACTATCTAGGGGTATGCTTCTTGGAACGTTGATTTGACACAACCACATATGACCATGTTCCTCGAGAATTAAATACTTTTGCTAATTCGTTAGCTAACTATGTATTATATTGGAAATTGTCACATTTGTTATAAATAGCATGCATGAGAAGTAAAAACATTTACTAAAGTTAAAAATTTGTCACAAAAAACATTTTTTAACAATTTTCACGACCAAATACCAAATATATATATATATATATATATATATTATTATTATATATATTATATATATATATATTATTATTAGGTAGATATCAGTTGTTTACATCAAAAATATTCCAAAACTTGGATGAGTTAAGTTACAAATGGCGTCTAAAGCTCGGTATAAATGCTCATATGGCTACGCCAGAACACCTACTAAAATGAGCCTATTGCTCCAAAAAATCTAAAACATCTCTAGCTACCCTCTGAAGAGGAACTAGAAACTGCTCAAGTACACCAACGGTGTGCCGTTGCATATGAGCAGGAATCTCCCTCATAGGAAGGGGAGGGACACCCATAGTCAAACCCTCTAGGTTCCTCAGGACCTCGCAGAGACTGTCAGCATCACCTCCTCCAGCATGTAGTTGGCCACCTCATCGCACATAGCGAGTTTGGCCTGCAAGTCGTACTGGCGCCACATCTGTGTTAAGCATAAAAGTTTCATGTCAGTTCTTATCTCATCGTTAAAAAAAATTACATATACATTACAAAGTACAAAAGTAATTAAGTACTATCAACATTATTCTCACCTTGAGGACCCCAGTTGGTCCTCGGCGGTAGCATCAAGTCTGGGTCACTAGTAAAGTCCATGCCTTCATAGGCATAGTCATCAACAATCACGATCTCGCTGCGAAGCCACTGGAAGAAGTCTTCGTCAAAGAAATGTCAGAGTGGTCCTCCTCTTGTGCGAGGATCAAGTGATGACCAGCAACCCTACCTCGGCTCCCTCAGATCAAAGGGACCTAAGCTCACTCGTGGGCACATGATAGGTACCCTCTCAAGGATAAATGAGACTATGATAGTACTGTACCCGAAACTATGTTGGGTACGAGTCTTTCATGCTATTAATTTTGCCTTCAACTAGCGAAGCACTTCTTCACACAAGTTGAACAGCTGGGGCTAGACACAGTCTATGGCAAGCAACATTTGGGCCTTTGTTGCTATGTGGGGACTTTTTGACCCCGCCAAATGCATAATCAACCATAAAACTACCCTCATAGACCAAGATTGAATCCTCTCTATCGAGACTCTATTGCTGACTAGTCCACTCCCAGGGATGCAGTAGATATCTACCATCTCTGAAGTAGATCGTGGATCTGACCTGCCACGGTAAGGTTTTTATGTGCCCCATGGCATGACAAACTAGTCAAAAAGTACATGTCATCCCGGTCAATTGCCAGCTCTTGATCTCCAATCCTAAACACTTGCTCGTGTTCATCTCACCGTTGTATGATCCATCTTAGTAGCTCCTCTTGTCCTTTCATCAACTCTAGCCTTGCATACTTCAACAAAACACAGCGGTGCAATGCAAGTATGCAATCTGAACCATTTCACATCAGCAATTCCTCATTATCATGGGCCCTTTCTCTCCATAGGTGAGTCATTTCAGCTCAAAACCTGCACAAAATAACCCTAAAATCAGTTAAAATGGGGCAAAATCACTTAAGGAATCCATGCATGAGGGTTTCAAATGTGCCCTACTGCCTTAACTCCCCTCCCAATGCTGCACAGGGAGGATTAACGAGCTCCTATGGGTCGTACAGAGCGTTTAACACTCTCTAATGGCCTGTTGGAGGGTGTTAGGGCATAAACATGGCTCTAAGGCACCTCAAAAATGCAAATTTCCACCCAAAAAACTGATAAAAAAGCTTTAATAAAGCATAGAGGAAGATTTCATCTCTCACTTGGGAATGACGACACGTTGAATGGTTGCCTAGATCTCCTGCAATGGTCAGCGGAAAATATGCTCCTCTTTAGCTCCAACTAGCTCTCACAAACATCAAAATAGTGAAAATGATCCATGTGAAAGCTCCAAGCATCTCCTTATATAACTGAGAGAGACATGATTTTTTTCAAAAATCATTAAAGAGGAATAGTCCATTCTACATGATTTTTTATCATGCATAAACCCAGATAATAGGAATTGCTGCTTTTTTATTTCTTTTGATGAAAGTACTTCAGGAATGAAAAGTAGTAAAAGTTGCATGCAAGACTTTATAGAGCATTGTTAGAGATATTTTATTGATCTTTAAAAAATATAAACATCCCCGAGATTTTTTCCTTGCGCTCGTTAAATCTATGAAATGATAAATAGAGCACTTTTGGAGACATTTTATCGCTCTTTAAAAAATATAAACACCTCTGAGTTTTTATGGTAGAGCTCGTTAAACATATATACCACAACCCGCAAAGCACTTGTTTGGGATATTTTATCGCTCTTTAAACAATACAAACATACCCGAGTTTTTCATCATTTGCACTTGTTAAATATATGCAAACGATGCTCTGAGCACCTCTTTTTTGATCTAGTTCCAGCTCATAAACTGAAAAAGACCAACAAAGCATCCTTTTTAGGCACTTTTTTCTTGCTCTTTAAAGTGAAAAAATCTTGAGCTGTGTCTTGCTACTCGTTAAACATGATAAAGATGACCCGAGCATTCTTTCAGGTGCTTTTTTCAAGCTCATTAAAAAATGAAAAATCTCGAGTTTTTGTTACTAAGCTCGTTAAAGTTTCACAACAAAACACGAGTTTAGTCCGCCGCCTTGTACTCTTAACAAAATGAGATCGACATCTATTGGAAAAAGGTTTCTCTTTATTCGTGTCCAGTAGATTAAATATGGAAAAGTAATCGATATGGTATACTATTAACCTTTTGTCAAACCCATTTAATAACTATGAAAAAGGCTTTACAATCTTTTTAGACTCTCTAAAGATGAAAAGATCACTGAGTTGTCTAGTCTAGACTCTTTAAATACACAGACAAGATATAGAGCCATTCTTTTTACGATACTTTTCAGACTCTTAAAAGATGAAAAAATTGACGAGTTTGCCTATCTGGACTCATTAAACTAATCAGATAGGGCAAAGAGTTGTTCTTTTTTGCAATCCTTTTCAGACTCTCTAAACATGAAAAGATCGATGAGTTTACCCGTCTGGACTCATTAAAAATCAGATGGGGAAAAAGTGGAAATACAACTGTATCCTGAAGCATGGTTTGGCAGCAAAAGTTCCCTTGAACATGGCACTCCCTCAAACTGTCATTTTGATAGCCTCTCAATATGAACCCTACCAACCTATGATTTTTTAGCCTATATACCCTGATGCCATTACATCTCCATATCTTAAACACTCTATAGTGTTCATGACTCTAGATTTGTCTAGTTAAAACCGTTGTCATGCCTTCTATTGTTCAAGGGTCCCTACTTGTTTCCTCGATCAACTGACCCTACATATCCTTGCATCATGCCCTCCGTTTTTTATGCCCAAAATCTCAAAATATTCTTCAAGAAACAAAATCATCCTTGTTCGGTTTCGTGTCGACTGATGTAGGACACATCATTGCCTACCTTTCGACAGGTTCCTTCCTATCGACTTCAACACTCTATCTAGGAAGGTAACCCAGAAACACATTCAGTGCCTTGGTGCTTGCAAACATTAGTGGTAGGTTACCTTGTGCTTGATCACGGGTTTTCATCATTGGCTCCTGGTTAAGCGATTCTACGAGTGTTCGACGACAACAAATCTTTCACACTCGCTAGTTTGAACTGTGCATCTTGGAGACCATCACCATTATCGGTGGCCTTCCTCGCATCTGTTAACAGTCTCCATTATTGGCTGGTAATCATATGATTTCATCCATGTTCTACGTCAACTCATTTTATCACATGTACCAATCTATGATGTTCGGTGAAGGTGACTAACGCTCCTTTATGCTTGTAATATTTGGGGTTTTTGTATATTTATAATAATACGAGAGCGGGTAATGTTATTTTATGCGGAAATTATATAATAGACATTAGTGGTTAATATGAAAAAAATGAATGGTAAAGCGCTAAGTTAAAATATTTTCATCATACACATTTAAAACTTAGGCTAAGTGAATATGTGGGTTTATATGGAGATCGTTTATTTTTTTATTAAGTAAAATAGGATTTTACTTGGGAAAAGATTTATTAGGGAAATGAATAACTTATGAAGGGGAGTTGAATATTGATGAAGGGGCTTAAGTATTTAGGCATTATAAATTATTGGGCCAAGGGTCTGGTCCCTCCAAAGTCAGAGAAATGCTCTAAGCCCCTCTAACTTTGATAATTACCTTTAGTACTTGGGAAATTAGTGAATATTTAAGGGAAATGAGTAGGGAAGTTAACTATTTTTGAATTTGCTTGCTTGACGTGTATTTCCATGTGATACATGCCTTTGCCTTGTGATGACAGTAAAAGATTTAAACATTTAAACATATCATTCACCACACATTTATTCTACAACCATCATCTACCTACCCTGCCTACTTAACCTAGCATTTTCACTTCTTTATTACGGTGCACTTAGACTGGCAAAACCTTATCAAACTTTCTTTTCTTTTACATAATGATACATATCTAAATCTACACTTATTACATCCAAGGGCTCAAATTAAATTGTGGATCTCCTTTTATTCACTCCACCTATCTACTTATCTGTCAAGATTAAACTGTTTGGTCAGATCTTTATTCTCTCTTTCTACAACATGAAATTGAAAATATGAACTAGTCAAGCTTAAACTATTTGACTATTCATGAATTGTGGCATAGGTGACAAACTACACACAATTGTTTATTCTACAACAGTAAAAAAGTAGTGGCATTTAGACTTGCACACATTCATGGTCTTTCTTTTTGTTGTATTATTTTCACCCTTTGATTTTTATTTTAGGGTATACCCTCTTTACATTTTTTAAATTTTTTGATTTTTTACAAATATGGAAAACCTTTGCAACAAGTGAAGGTATGAACAAATTATAAAGCTCAATAAGTCAATCATGATATATGACAGCTATTGGTATAGGGGCATAATAGTGGCTCCACTTGGGGATTGCTTTTCCTGGTGGAAAGTCAAGAACAGTAGATCAACGACCTCTTAATGACTTTGACTGTGCTCTACAATCTTCTTTTCTTTGCTTCTTTATTGTATGTATGACAGTGATACTTCTAAATCTCAGGGCCTTCTCTTTGGGCTTCAACTCCAAAAGGTTACTATCCAATCAAAATTGTGACATTAAAAAGGATATAATATGTACATGAAGAACATGGTAACATTAGTAAGTAGGATCAAAGTAATGCTTCAACATCCGACCATTCACTGGTCGTTCTTCTACTTCTGTACCATCTAACTCTTTAAGAAAATATGCATTATTCCCTTGAAAGCATAGATGATGTATGGTCATTTCCATAGGAAATCAAACTTCCCATGTTTCCCCTTATCCTCTCTTCTGGAATCCCATATTAACACTTTGTCTCCAAGGTAGAAATCTTTTGCCTTGGTTCTTCTATCAAATATCTTCTTAAGCTTCTCTTGCAACACTTGGGATCTTTGGTACACCTCCTCTCTGGTCTGTTGTAAATTGATGGTCTAGTTTATCCTTCTTTGAATATCATTAGGTTCTACTTGAGTTTCTTGGAGTATTTTCAGGACAGAAACTCCTAATTATGAAGGAAAAATAGCTTCCATGCCATATAATAACTCATAAGGACTAGTTCCAAGGATTTTTTAGTTATAAGCCTGTCAGCCCATAATGCATTTATCAGTTTCTTGTTCCAAGTTTTCTTGTTTTCTTCTAACAGATTTTTGATGATGTTAATGAGACTCTTGTTGGAAGATTCAGCCAATCCATTCCCTTGTGGTACTAGGCTATGGAATGGTCCAGTGTAATGTGATACTTGTTACAGAAACTGATCATTTTCTTTGATTTGAAAGCTGCAGCATTATCAGTAATGATTTTAGTGGGGCAACCAAACTTTGACAATATATTGGTCTCTAGGAAACCTATGATCACTGTGTCATTGGCATGTCTGGATGGGATAGCCTCTATCCATTTAGTAAAATAGTCAGTGATAGTGAGTATCCATTTGTGTTGGCCAGAAGAGGGTGGATGGATTTCTCCAATGCAGTCAAGACCCCATTATTGAAAAGGTTTCTTGGAGGCAATAGGTTTCAGGGGTAAAGTTAACAACTTTCTCTTTCCTTCAAAAATTTGACACTTATGGAAAGAAGTCACAAATTTCTTCACATATGAAAACAAGGTGGGCCAATAGAATCCAACCCTTAGGATTTTATCTGCAGTTGACTTTCAATAAAGGTGTCCACCATAGTCTCCTGCATGAAATTCTTGGAGAGCCTTGTCAGCTTCATCTTTTAATAAACAATTCAATAAAATTTCTTCACTATTTTTCCAAAAAAGAGTATTATCTAAGATACAAAACTTTGAAGCTTTCATTTTTAAAAACCTATTCTTGGATTTGGATAACCCTAGAGGAGCTTGTAGGTTTTGTGAAACATAAATTACATTAGCATACTAAGGTGAGTCTGAAAAGGCCTGGCTGATTTGTGGAGTCGCCATCTCCTACTCGTTATCCAGTTCATTTATGTCCAGGGCTTCACAATTAGTTTCTGCCACGAGTTTGGCCAATCCCTATCCTTTTATCAGTTTTGTAGGTTTTATCTCTATATCATACTCTAAGATGGTAGCAATTCATTTACCTCTTTTGCCCTCAATTCCATCCTGGGTTAGGATGTCTTTGACAACTGCATTAGGCACATAAGCTATCACATGAGAGTATAATATGTAGACTCTGAAGTCTTTAATGGATTTTACCAATGCAAAAGCTTGTTTCTCCATTATTTTGTATTTTAATGATGCATCTCTGAGTGCTTTACTAAAAAAGGCTATAGGTTTCTCACATCCTTGATCATCCTTTTGTAATAAAATTGTTGCTATGGTGTGTTTTGATGCAAAAGAAAAAATGATGAAGGCTCTATCAAACTAGGGACTTGTGAGGACCGGTGTTCTAGTTAAGGCCATTTTGATTTCTTCAAATGATTGTTTGGCCTCTATTGTCCAGTTGATACTTGAATCCTTTTTTAGCATGTTATTTAGTAATCTAATGAGTTTTGCTAAGTTAGAAATGAATATTCTCAAAAAAATTATCTTCCCTAGGAAAGCTTGAAGTTCTTTGATACTTCTTGAATGAGGTATCTGTAGAATAGCTTCGATTCTAGAAGGGTCAATTCGAATGCCATCCTTGGATATGATATGACCTAAAAGTTTACCCTCCTGTTGAAGCCCAGAAAATCGGGTCTACAACAAGGGGATATCCACCCGGTTCGTACCTTGGTTAGCAGCTCCTTTTCCTTTTGGTCTAGTGGGTCTGACTGGGGATATGGGACCAGTTTCCCAATTTATGTGTGTGTGTGCGTGGAGAATTGATATTTCCTTTCTAAAAGTTTCTAATTGATATGCCCTAATTTTAACTCTAATCTAATGACATGCAATTGTATTCTAATAAACAGAAGTATCTAATTCTACACTAACCCGAGGTGTAATCCTTCCGTTATGCGATCTAAAATGATTTCAAATAACAATTGGTAATAAAGATCATTCAACTATTATGAGAAAAGAATTCAATAGAGATAAACCACTTCGTATAGAAAGTTAGACAAAACAGTTGTGAAAAACATATCGCATAATAAGCTACTCATACATTAAGCATAAATAAATAGCTATCACCGTACAGAAGTGCCAAATGATAACTCAGACATTCATGCATCAATATATAAACAACTGAACATAAATATCACTTTAACACAAAGGCAGAAATAGTTAAGAGATAGAAGTACCATTTATAACTAGTTCTACTCATGAGCTTCAAACGATAATGATTTATCTCTTCTTAATCCAACATCCACTAAGAGTACAGAAGTGCAACATCAGTAGCAGATATTAAATGCAGATATCAATAAATCCTGTCCCATTCATTCATCAAAACCTCCTTGGAGGGTGCAAAAGTGCACGTTCTGAGGACAAGTTTTTGACAAATTTCAGGACCCTTCTCTAAATGCATGAGAAGCATTTAAATACTACTAACTAAATCTAAAAATAACTTATTACAAAAATGTAGGATACAGTTTAAATGAGCATCCTTCTTTCAGGAAAAAATAAAGCAAAATTAATACTAACATTAGATCTAAAACTAACAACTAACTATTTCTGTATCTGTTCCTTGAAATTGCAAGCGTTCAACATTTGCTTGAGAAGATTTGTCTGGCCAACTTAAGAATTTAACTGTCCTGTGAAAATGGAATCGGCAAGAGTTGGCACCATCTTCTTGGCATAATTAATGACGCATTTGAGAGTCATACACTAGCTGTGTGGTTTTACCAAATATGCCCAATAAGAATCCCAATTCAACTTAGTTAATCTTTTGATTGATTCTGCCTTTTCTTGAGCCTTCTGCCTCCAACTTGTTTGCAATTGTTGTGCATATATACATACCATTTTGAAGATATTTCTGACAAATACCACTGGTCTTAGGATTCAAGTTTTACATTTTTACCTCTAACGTTCTTTCCTACAAATTTCTGGGCTTACAGGTGACTGAGCAATTAGAGGCTTTCCTTTTCAAGAAGTTTTTCTCAGCGATGCGCGATTAGTGCTAGGTGCTAATCGTGCATCGGAAACTGCCTCTGTTTCTCGATCTGGGCTTCCCTGGTGTGATTTTTTACCTCCTGCGTGATTTTTGTTAGTTGATATAAAACTTAGATTTTGTGAAAAAAATGATTTCGTAAGTTCTTGACCCTGAGTCTTAAATTGTCTATTTTTTAGGTCAGCGCTGTCCAATACCCATTTAACCATGTCTGTGTAGGGGAGAATTTTGGGCCTCGCCGCTATCCGGTGCAAGAACGAGCAAACTAGATCTGTAACTGATGCCTCAGAAGACCTATGCGAGCCTGCAGTAGTTGTAACTTCCATCACTTTTGGATTCTCTTCCTCAAATAGATTATACATGCCTTCCCAAGTAGTAATACCAGTGTCTCTATTACAGGGGGTGTCCGTATACAAGGGCGTCATTTCTTTGTCTTCAGAGCTCGGAGCTTTGCCTTTCTTCCCCATAATATCCTGAATACTGCTTTGTATAGTTCTTTGTTCCTCGTTCCTGCAGTTTACAAGTGAGGTGAGAATAATGATAAGGAAAAGGTGACATGAAAGCTTTAAATGCTGAAGACATAGAAAATATACCACCTTACATGAAATGGCTCTTCGATAAGCACAAAACCATATTTCATTAACAACTAGCAAGTAACTCATTAATTAGCATTAAAGTGCATAACTAGGTCTCGGTTTATGGAAAAATCTTTCTTGAACAATGAGCCTGAAAGGATCTGCGACGAAGCGATTTTACGATTTGCTTCGCAATATCACAGATCGCTATGTCGCAGATCACTACATTGCTTTATCGTTGTGTTGCAATATCGCAATATCATTGGGCGAGGCATATGACAATTATCCGTTAATATGTTTCCGTCGAAATGCGATTTGCGATATGCGTCATCGCATATCGGCAGTTTGAGGTTTCTCAGCGTAAGTGGTCTTTGATGCAATGCGATGTGATGAATTTTCGCATCGCGATCTTGCACTCTTAGAATTCTGCTTGTAAGGAGGTTTGTACTATCCTTTTTGCGATGTGATATTTCCTGAGTGATTTTCTCTTACATTATCATAAAACTTAAACTTTTTAGATTTTTCAAGGGTATTTTCCTAATTTTATGATGGTAAGTTTTATTTAAAAAATGAAATACAAGCACTAATTGATTTTTTAAATTTTTTGACTAAGGGCCCCCACTTATTTAGTATTAGTAATAACACTAAAGAAGAAGGGGGGTTGTTGTTGGCCACAACACCTCCTCCAGATCGAACAAGGACTTCTTTGGATTCAAAGAAATACCATATTTCCTGCATTTTAAAAAGACTTGCTTAAGATGGTCCAAGTGCTACTGATCTGATTTAGAAAAAAACGTTAGATCATCTAGATATATAACAAGAAAATAATGAATTTCTTTGGAAAATGCAAAGTCCATTGCCCTTTGGAAGGTTTTTCCAGTGTTTTTTAGTCCAAATGGAATTTTGATGTACATAAATGTGCCCCATGGTGTTGTAAAAGCAGTTTTCTCTTGGTCATCAGGATGAACCAAGATCTGGTTATATCCTGAAAACCCATCTAAAAGTGAAATTCTAGAAGAACCCACTACTCTTTGCAAAATATGATCCATCTTGGGTAAAGGATAGTTATCTTTAAGAGATACCTTATTCACATTTCTCATATCAACACATAACCTTATTTCCCCATTTTTCTTCCTGGTAGGTACCAAGTTAGACACCCAGTCTGAATATCTAATAGGGTCAATAATCCCTGCTTCATACATGCGTTTAATTTCTTTTTCAATCAATGGCAATAATACAGGGTTGATTCTTCTCTGTTTTTTAAAAGTTCTTTTGATTTTCTTTCAGAGGTATAGTATGTTGAATAATGGAGGTGTCATCTGACTTCAAATCTACGTAACTCAAGGCAAAGACATCCTGGAATTCCCTCATAAGTTCAACATATTTTAGCTTCTAGTCAGGAGGTAAAGATTTTGACAGTTTTATCCTTTTTGGATTATCCTGAGTTCCTAAGTTGTACTCTTCAATATCTGATTTCAATGGTTCCATTTTAGGTTTCTTGGTAATGTCATTGGAATCAAACAGATCTTCTAGAGGAGTTAATCCTTTGAGTAGGTTATTGTCCTTTAGATTGATAACCTATGTTTCCTCATCAATTATTTCATCTAGGTCCATTTGTTTTAGGTCTTGAACTTCCTTTTGTGTGAATTTTGTGGGATGAAGCATATTAATTGAACTTTCCACTAAAATGTTTGTTGCTACCTCATTTGTATGATTAGAATTAATAATTGTATCTACATATATGAAACTGTTAGAAAAATCTTCATCTAAAGTTAAAAATTTATTAATCTGCTCTTCACTATCAAAAAACTACCAATTCTTCAAATTATTAGGTATGGCTGGTCTATGCCTAATTTCAGCAGTAAACTGATGATTAGGTTCGAAAGGTAATTTTCAAGTGCTGGCAAACATTGTCAGGATATGGGCTTGCAAGTTGTGTTTTCTAGGGATTGTAGCAAGCTGAGTTTCCAAAAAAGTGTTGAGAATTTCTATGATTGTTCCTCTATAATATCTTAATCTGCAATCCCTAGTTAAGCATTTTCCTTTGATCCGTTTAATTATTAATTCTTAATCTCCTATGACAGACACCCTAATTGCTCCTAATATTTTGACAAGTTTAATACCCAACAAGAAAGCCTCATACTCTACCATATTATTGGTGCACTTAAAATTTAATCTGCAGGCCTAGCCTTCAGTATGATCATTTTCTAAATTGTACACCCAAACTCCTGCTCCTGCCCCTAGTTTATTGACTAAGCCATCAAATTCTAAATGCCAAGGAATTTCATGCTCATAATTGGTGTTAGGGGTGGTAGGAATTTGTTTAACAGTGGGATCTTCTTTTTCATTTTCATCTGGTTTTTCTTTGGTATTTGATATTTCCTTAACCTGAACACTTGATTTTTCTTTTTTAATTTCTTTTAGTTCTGCTGCTAAAACTTCTAAGTTATTGGAAGGATTAGTTTCTGCATTATAAAAAATGAATGAGTCCATATCAAAGTGTACTAAGTAGATGGGGAAATTTTGTGGTTTTTCCTAACTACTTACTACATATTTCATCATTGTTTCTATGTATAGTTTCTTTGGTTGGCCGAAAACCGAGATAGTAGCATATGAAATATCCAATTGAAGAGACCCCTGAAGCTTAGCACCCCAGGATCTAGACAATAACATGCCATATTTTGGTGGTATATCTGCTACCACTATATTCATTAAGATTGTTTTTGTAGGGTATTGAACCAATGAGACACACAAGTCTTTTATCAATCATAAACATCTCACCTGAATAGAATCAAAAGAAAAGAGATCTTTGTATGGTCTGGTGATGTCTAGGTCTAGCTTTTCCATTACAGACTTAGGCATGAGATTATGAGTTGCCCCAAAGTCAAACATGGCATCGTGAAGAATCTTATCTTGTATGTTTAAGCTCACATAGAAAGGAGGAATTCCTCTTCCAATGGTTTTCCATTCACTTCTGGGCCAAAGATTAATTCGAGTTGGTCATCAAAAACATTAACTGAGTCTTTAGTTCCAGTAATTTTCAGTGATCTATAGATTCGAGTTTGGTAGGCATCATGTTTAGCTAATTCAGATAATGGAACAACAATTTTTAGCTTACCTACTTCAGTTTCCAGATTAAAGAGTTTTTCTACTTGGACTTTTGGATTTCAAACAACAATATTCTCTCTGTTTTATGTATTTTTTGTGTTTCTCTCCTTTTCAGGAGTGGAATCATTGTTTGTTGGTTCTCCTAAATCAACCTCTGGAGGTTCTTCCACATTTCCCTTGGAAGGAAGAGAAGTGGAGGGTTGTTTATTGTTTGGTTGATTATCAGAGACATCTTCAATTATGGGGTTAGAAGGATTAGTGTTTGATCTAGAAAGAATATGTATAGGTGTGGTGAATGTCTTACCTTTTATGCGTTGTTTTGGAACCTTTTGCTTGTTTTTTTCAAGAACATCAATTCTCCTACTTCTTAGGTTGTATTGCTTATGCACCTCAAAGATGGTTGTGTCATATCATTCCTTGAAGTCGAATGATTCACCTGACTGAGTTTGAAACTGTTTAAGAATGTGTGCCTCTTGATTTTCTTGGGTTAATAAAACTTCTATTTCATTACTGAGTCCCATCACATTTATTTGAGTATCTTCTACTAGATCTTTAGAGTTGGAAGCTTTTGCATAATTCTCCTAGAAAGGGGATCTAATGTTTTGGTCTGGACTAGTCTTCCCAGTGTTCTGGTTTTGAATTTTTCTGAAATTAGGATTTCTCACTGTGTTGGTTGGTTGACCATCTCAAGGAGATTTCCTTTCATTTGTTTCCACTCTGTCTCCTAGTCTATCCATCCCTTTATTTATGGCATCTAGATTTTGTTCAAAGGGTGAGGCTTCTTCCTTTAATGGTATTCTCCTTCCACTCCTAGCCTTGGCTCTCTTAGACATCAGGTTGGCTTCAACACTAACAGCTATGCTTTGCATATCTTCCAAATTATGAGGGGCTCATTCTCTCAGCTGGAAAGCCATATTAGAATCAAATCCATCTGGGAATCTGATTAAGGCTAAATCGGGTGGGGTCTGAGGTTTTGAGGGATGGCTTTATAGACATTGGTGAATCTAGTGTAGTAATCCTACATAGTTTCTTGTGTTCCTCTCTTTAGGTTTTCATACTCAAATAGAATCTGAAGAGGAGCTTTCTTTTTCTCCCCTCAGTTCAAGAATTCTCTATAGAGAGTTTCTAGGTTGTCTATACTATTTGTTGCTAAACCTCTAAACCAGGTTTTGACTTCCCCAGTTAAACTCTGAACAAATATTCTCATTTTCACATCATCGACATCTATTTCATAAATTTCAAAGTAATCAGTCATCTTCTTGGTGCATTGTTGGGCTGTATAGGTACCAGTACCATCAAACTAAGTGATCTTACTTTGGTAATCCTGGGGCATGGCACCTAAGTTTTCTGGTAGTACCAGGGGGGTATACTTGTTTGCCATTGTTGTAGGTAATGTTGAAACAATGACTGGGGTTGGAATAACAGTGGGTTTTTGGGTTGTGGATGGAGCGCTAGAAGGGGTGGTCTGACGTGGAGTGGTTTGAGGTTGAGATGTATGAGGAAACGGTGATGAGTTTGCAAAGACATAAGTAATTACAGAGGGATTAGGTGTTCTTTCAGTGGTAAGATCAGATTGTAGTGAGTTCTGCAAATGTCTATCAATTCACAAATTGACAGCTTGAAGCTATAATTGTTCGACGAACACTAGGTCTGGGATCAAGTCAATTAATTCAGAATTAGATGAAGTCCCAAACAAAGAGGTCTCAAAGTATTGGTCAAAGGGTTGGTCTTCAAGGTAAATCCACCTAACTGGATAGGATGATGATCTGAAGGTGTGCCGAGGACTAACATAACTTCCTTGACTTTCTTGTATCCTAAAAATTCTGGGGATCAGATTGGGGTTCTCAAATACTTGTGGTGGATTGGGATCAGGATTAGCTCTAGTGTAATGAGTCCTTTATGAAGCTAGGTTTTTAGGTTTTGTTTCTGGTTTTTCTTAACTGATATCAAAAAAACTTCTATGATTTCTTTATGATTCTTTAGATTTATGGTTTTAAACTTTCTTAAAGATTGGTTATGACTAAGGATTTGGTCTCCCCAGCGGAGTCGCCACTATGTTATCACTCAGATTTTCCTTGAAGTTGTCAGAAGAAGGAAAGGGGTCTGAGGTAACCACAAACCAACTTTTAAGTACAAAATCTAGCCAATATGTACTCAGAGAGGGCTCTCTCTTTAAGATTTAGCTTTGTTTTATAGGATATTAGGCTAGTTATGAAAGCTTGGGGCTTTTGATTGTGTATGGTGGTGGAATTATGGAGCAGATGGATAGAACAGAGTATCTCAGGCCATTAGGCTATGGAGTCAACTAAATATGGCTTAACTGGATCATGTTTTTCAGCAAAAGAGGGATTCACAGGGAAAGATAGTCAAACAAGAGACAAATGGTAACTTGAAAGGGTAAGATGATCTCAAAAGGGAAGAAGGGCAGTTAAGAATCCTTCAACAAATTTCAAGAGGAGGAAAAATGGGTGATCACTAATAAAAAGCAATTAAGAATTTCTTATTAAATGACCACAATGATAAACTAAGAAGCAAGGAGCAATTAAGAATTTCTTGCCTATGATAGCTTAGAAGAAAACATTAATAATATAAACGCTTTTAAAGACAGAATGTAGTGAAGCACTTTCTGAAATATACTTTTTCGTTTATTATTAAGATATGAAATACATGTGAAATATTAAACCAGAAAAAAATAACACATAAGATATAGAATACTTATTTGACCAACGTTTGACACATGAATCCTGTAAAAAGTCCTTTGCTTTATTCTTCATCCAGCTAGCCATACAAGAGTTGTTCAACAACATTTTATTCCAAAATAATGAGTCTACAAAAATGTCTAAGAATCCACCCTAAGTATTTCGAATGAGGCAGTACTTATAAAAATATTTCCAATAAAATATCTCATAACTGGGAGAGATATAGTCTAGGAAAACTAACTATATTTTACATAAAAGTAGAGACAGATGGTCTCGAAGATAGAAACTAAAAGTGAACTGATGGCTTGATGTCCTTGTTTTTGTGAATGAGCTGGAGGCAGGCCCTATGATTAAGCATCTTGATGTCTTGCTCATAATTCTATGTTGGTTGTTTTCTTTTCATCTTCTTACTGATACTCTTTGACCTGTTCTGATACTCTTTACCTTCTTTATCCTTGTTCACCTTCTTTTACCAAAATTGACTATGGTAAATACTGAAAATTTATTTTTTTACCAAGGTAAATCATAAAAATTTTGTCATATATGTCCACCAATATTCCCTTGGTATCTTGGTCCTTTGAAGCTTCCTGAAGATTTCATCAGCCTCAGTGTATTTAACAAAATTGGGTTGTACTGGAAACAAATGTTTTAATTCATGCTCAACATAAAACAGGTTCTCTAGACTGTCATAGAGAACTCTGCCTATAGGAAGTGCCTTGGGTACAGATGAACTAGCTTGGTTATTTGCATACTGACCCAATTTTTCAATATAATCCTCATGCCTCATCAATTTATCATTAATCACTAGAGGACTGGGAAGTTCTTTGCTCTGTAAAATGCCAAACTTTTCCATAAATTCATCAATGTCCTCCTACATGTTCTGACATTTTCTTTCTAAGCTCTGCATCAAAGACTTTTTGGTTAATACCTTCTTGATTTCTAGGATAGTCCCAGTTCTATTCTCAATATTCAGCTCTTCTATCTGGTACTTATTTCTGCTGTTCAAAAAGTTTATTAGCCTGATAGCTTCCTCAGACTTCGCTCCTAGCTCTTCCTTAGTTTTCTGTATCTCTTGAAGAGCCACTTTCACCAGGTCACTCTGTTCAAAATTGATTTGTATGGATGACCAAACATCATTTATTGATTGAGTGATGTTGGTCCATAGAATTTTCCTAATATCTGTTAAAGGCTTTTCGAAAGTAAGATCATTTTCCAATGTTTTTACCTTTTCAGCCAAGCCCTTATTCTTCCTCACTTCCTCAGCAAAATTAATCTTTGAAACACCATATGTTTGCTCTAAAGTGACAAATTTCTAATTTACCTTCTATAGCTCAGAAACTTGGAGTTTCATTTCCTCCATGGACTTGATTAATTCTTCTATACTTAGACCTAAAGTTCTTTCCTGTGTTGTACCTTTTCTTGTACCTATAATTGTCTCTGTTGTGGCCAGAGGGACATTTGGTGCCAGAGATGTTGCAAGTTTTGAGGGGACTATCGTGTAGACCACTGGTATTACATTTTGAGGCTGAGAGGTTGACTCACTCTGCATACTCTTTAGTGATTTTTCTAATTCCTTCTCAATCTCCTTCAACTATTCATTTAGCTTGAGGACTAAGTCCATAAGCTCTTCTTCGGACTTTTTTTGAATAACTTTGGCAGTTTGTGGATATCTTAGTGGAGGAAATTTTAACTGCTTTCTCAAGGCAGTTATGTTTTCATCTTTCTTCTTTATTAAGGCCTCTGCGGCTTTTATATCTTTTAGGTTATGACCCAATCCAATAACCAACTCCTCCAGTGATTTGATTATGTTGTCCTTAGCCTGTGAGGAGGCTCTTTCTAGCTGTAACTAAGCAGTGGTATTGTTCAAAGAATTCTCTAATCTGTGGGCCATCATGGATTTACTTGTCAAGGTGGAATACACCATCTCCCCTGTCTGCTTATGTAATTCAATCTGATCTAGGGGTGAATGTCCTTGGCCATGACCTCAAAATCAATTTTGAGGTAGTCTGCAATTGACTAAGCTTGTTGTACTTTGGGCTTAAAAAACCTCATCTGCATTTTTCCTTCCTTGATGTCATCCGCTGACATCAACCTATGCTGATTGGTAGGAGCCATCATCAAATATTGATTATAGACTTGGACCCTTAATGGTTCATTTCCGACCTTTATCTCTTTGAATTTCTCTTTGATGTCTAGGGACTTGTTAGCTGAAGGCCTGAAGGATGATACTTCAGTACTTTGTTTTCTTTCCAGCTCTTATCTTTGTGAGCTATAAGGTGTCCCACCTGCTGGAAAAGTATGCTAATTGTCTGCACCTTCTTTCCTATTACTCTCTATAGTTTCTTCAAAATATTTCTCTTCTGAATGAGGATTTAGCTTGTGCCTCTTAGCACCAAGCTGATCTGAAGGACCACTGGCAGGGGTAGCTACTTCCCTATCTGTCTTTAAGCTCTTTTTCTCATTCAAAGGAGTCTGCAAAATTGGGAGGTCTCCCATGTTAACTTGAGTCGGGTGGGTCTGTGTTTGAGCCTTTTCTTGAGAGATTTTAGGCTTCTTTGACATGCTTTATTACCCTATTGTTGGAGTGTTGGTTTCTTGGTCTCTTCCCTGTGATGTTTCTGCAAGTGGTGCAATTGTTTCCTGTGAGTGCCTTTGAGAGGTATCAATTGTTGAGGCACTAGTCTCTGATGTTGGCTTGTGAGAAGTCTCAACTGGCACCTGTTCAAAAGAATGTAGGTCAAGTGTCTTTTCTAGATCTTTCATTACATTTTCTACATTGACCAGATCACTATCCATTTCTACATGAGTCTCTTCCCTCCATTCATCCATGTTAGCATATTGCTCAATTTCTGGGATTCTATGATGAAAATATGTTGATAGTCTATTTTTCATTCTTCTATCACAGTTGAAACTGTGGGGGTCATATGGAGTCCAACCAAACCTATTGCTTAATCTCATGTGGTCTTCTAGGATTTTTTCTGCTGCTTTTCCTACTTCTCTATTGTTGTAGAGAAATGGGCCTAGGTGATCTTTGATTCTCAGTTGTGCTTTCTTCTTGGCGTTGGTAAAATGAACCTGATCTAAGTTGATCATTTGTCTATAATATTCCAAAGCAAACAGTCTCATTGGTACATATATTGGTAGCTTGAATGGGGGAAACTCACAACCATATACCCTGATCTCTGTTTGATTCTGGTATAATTACCAGTCATCTACTCTATACTGTTTTGATAGCTGAAGCATCCTTTTAATTTCATCACTAATCCTAGGAGGAGGATTTCCAGTCAGCCAGGTGGTTGTTGGGTGGACAAAATGGTCAATGAACTCATTATAAGAAAAAGATTTGTGGAAGATAAAAGTCCAAAAAATGACTGACCTTGGATTCCTTTTTGTATCAAGTTTCTTGAAAAAAAGTGGGAACTTGACAGACTAATAGTAGAGGATGAGGTGATATATGAATGTGGAATATTTGAAAACCTTTTCATTTTCTAGTCTCATGAACTGGTCATGGATTTTCTCAGCAATAAATGAAGCATAAATATATCTAACAGCAAGGGGCTGACCAGGGGTACATATGGACATCAACACTAAGGTCAACTTATCTACATATTGACTATTGTTGAATCCCATTACTACAGCTATCATATCAACTATGATTTTGCTTTTATCTGTGAAGAAACCTGGTATATAAGGAGGGTGGTCTTTAGGATGATGCTCTTTTAATATGAAAGTTTGGTAGAGGCGACTGAGTTCAAATTGGGATAACTCAGTTGATTTCTCAAGCAAATCTCCAAGGGAAATGGGGGTAATGGTTTGACTAGGATGAAATTGCAGCATCTCATTGATTGAGTCAACAGTTATTGTAAAGAGAACTATTTGATTGGGAGACATCACTGCTCTGAGGTTGGGGTCATAATTTGCATGGCACTGATGGATTATATTAGGAAAAACGTGCATAGATGGGAGAAAGTACATTGGGAAATTGGATTCCCACAGTCCTAGGGCATCATAGCCATTCAAGTGATTATATTGACATTGGCAAAACACTTTCAGATTGTCTTTATCAGTGGTTAGGTCTTTTATTTGAAAATCCTTATTTTCCAGGAGCAGATAGTCTAAATCACAGTGAGGGGTGGTAATGGGTGCAATATTTAGGGCTACTGGGGTTTCCATTTTCGTTCTTGTGGATTCAGACAGGAAACTCGAGTGTTTAAAGTAAAATTGATGAAACAGAGGGTCTGGGGAATTTGAATTTCAAGTGTGGTAATTGAATTATGGTGAATTGGGATTCTTTTCAATTAATTTGCAGCAAAAACAAGTATTCAGAGGGTTTCTTGACAGGAATTTGGTAAATACCTTCTTTTAGGGATGGGCAACGGAATACAGGTACACTGGTTGTGAATGGAGGACTCCGAGTGGTGTCAACTACAAATTTTGAAGTTGGTTAGTGGCTGGGAGCACGAGTTGGTTGACCTCATCATTAAGTTTGCATGGATGTATGCATTCACAGAATAGAACGACAAAATGATTTCTTTTGTTTTATATACAAAGTTAAGGATTTGGCGGGTTTCGGGATTTGGACAGGTGGCATCAGAAGGCAAATGATCTAATGTTTTATCATTTATTGTGAGGTGGTAAGTGGTTTTTATCGCATCGCTCATGGAGAAGAGGCGATATTTGGGCTTGACTGAGCGATTCCATACTATGAGCGACGCGTGGCAAGAGCACTGTTCGCAAAACCGCTTCGTGATTGCGTGCTAACGTTCGGTCGCAGAGGGTTGTACAATATGTATGACAGTCATCCGATCTGGAGGGCTTGATCGTACGGCTATTGGGGAGGTGATGGTGACGGGAGTTTAATGAATGTGGGCCCAATGCAATTAAAGATTTTTTAATCATATCGGGAGCAACGGAATTAGTCGGGAAAGTTATTAATTAACCGTGGGGGTTAATTAATCCTTATTTAATATGGCAAGGGTCAGGGTTCTTAATTAGTTACAGAATAACTAATTAATCCCCATTAATGATGTATTATGGTTATATTTAACCATCGGGGTGGGATATGTAATATTTTGGGTTTTTGTATATTTATAATAATACGGGAGCAAGTAATGTTATTTTATACGGGAATTATATAATAAACATTAGTGGTTAATATGACAAAAATGAATGGTAAAGTGATAAGTTTAAAATATTTTCATCATACACATTTAAAACTTAGGCTAAGTGAATATGTGGGTTTATACGGAGAGTGTTTTATTTTTCCCTAAGTAAAATAGAATTTCACTTAGGAAAAGATTTATTAGGAAAATGAATAACTTATGAAGGGGAGTTGAATATTAATGAAGGGGCTTAAGTACTTAGGAATTATAAATTATTGGGCCAAGGGCCCGGTCCCTCCAAAAGTCAGAGAAATGCTCTGAGCCCCTCTAACTTTGATAATTACCTTTAGTACTCGGAAAATTAGTGAAGATTTAGGGGAAATGAGTAGGGAAATTAATTATTTTTTAATTTGATTGCTTGAATTTCCTTTCCATGTGATACATGCCTTTGCCTTGTGATGATAGTAAAATATTTACAAATTTAAACATATCATTCACCACACCTTTATTCTGCAACCGTCATCTAACCTACCCTGCCTACTTAACCTAGCATTTTCACTTCTTTATTACGGTGCACTTAGACTAGCAAACCCTTATCAAACTTTCTTTTCTTTTACATAATGATACCTATCTAAATCTACAATTATTACATCCAAGGGCTCATATTAAACTGTGGAGCTCCTTTTATTCACTCTACCTATCTACTTATCTGCCAAGATTAAACTGTTTGATCAGATCTTTATTCTCTATATCTACAACATGAAATTGAAAATATGAACTAGTCAAGTTTAAACTGTTCGACTATTCATGAATTGTGGCATAGGTGACAAACTGCACACAATTGTTTATTCTACAACAGTTAAAAAGTAGTGGCATTTAGACTTGCACACTTTCCTGGTCTTTCTTTTTGTTGTATTCTTTTCACCCTTTGATTTTTCTTTTAGGGTATACCCTCTTTACATTTTTAAAATGTTTTGATTTTTTACAAATATGGAAAACCTTTGCAACAAATGAAGGTATGAACATATTATAAAGCTCAACAAGTCAATCATGATATATGACACCTATTGGTATAGCGGCATAACAGAACAGCTTATTAAAAAGAAGAATGATGACATAGTTGCATTGAAAAAATAACTAAATATACCCCAGCTACTTCATCCACAAACAGTAGAGGTTCTAGAATCCTAGCAAGGACATGAAGAACTCATGGACTTGGTCTTGAAGCTGAATGATCAACTCAAGAAGATAGACAAGGAGTCGGACACTTTAATTCAATCAAAGCAAAGTGACTTGGCCACAACTTCCAGAACTGTCATCCTCACAGTATCCACAATAGTTCCTTCTACATTGGTAGCATCACTGGTACCTACAGTTCCACTTTCAACAGCCTTGCCAACAACAACGGAATCTACATCAGGAGAGAAAGCAATGAAACTTGTAAAATCCATGGAAGAGATTTTTATCTAGGCTACAAAGATGAAAAATCTAAAGGAAAAAGTGTCAAGTTTGGAAACAAAGTGCAAACTTTCCCAACTAAAGCAGAAAGAAGAAACACAAAGGCCTACAGAATGGGTGAGAGGATCAAAATCCTAGAAAAGGATTTGAAACTTGATAAGCCACTTGGACAAACCAAGGAAATGTTTTGGGCCAATATCATTAACTCTGTTAATGATATTTGGCCATCAATCCAAGTTATTTTTGAGCAAACAGAGCTAGTGAAGATAGCTACTAAAGCTATCCAAAAAGTAAAGGAGGAATTGGGAAATAAGCCTGGGGATGCAAATAGACTCATCCATTTCCTCAATAGAAAAAATAGATATGAGCTATAGGAGTTGAACGTTGAAGACAGAACTGCCTCCATTTTAGAAATAAGAAAGGTTCTTTCCAAAAGGAACCTTATGCTTAATTTGGAAGAAAAGTGCCACAATATGCAGCTAGCCATTGATGGGTTCATGGCTAAATTTCATATTTTTACAGAGAAAGGTCTGCCCATTCCTATGGTCATCAATTACAAACTCATGACACAGTCGTACTATGGGGATAGATTCAGAAATTTGGCTAAGGATAAATCCAATTCCTCATCCATTAAAGCCTTGCCAATGAGCAAAGTATTATATGACATATTTGAGAACTTGTTTTTCCTTGAGCATGAGGTAAAATATTTGTTCCTCACCAAGGCCAATTTTGCAAAGTATACTGAGGTTGATGATATTTACAGGAGGATGATAAATGTAAAATTACCAGATGCAAAATGGTGGGGAACTGTGACTGAATTACTGTGATAAACTAATAGCTAAAATTTACCACACAGTAAACATGAAAGCAACAGGATGAAACAGGTAAAATAGCACAACAGGGTCAAAAAGTATTAGATGAAAGCTCACAGCAAATAAGACTCCAGCATGAAAATGCCAAAACTATCAGCCAACATTAAAGGTTGCATCTCAACCATAAAGGCCAGCACAACCATAATTAAAGGGACAGCAAGAAACAGTTCATTAGTTGTCTCTATCTTCTTGCTAGAAGATATTTGTATTTCCTATAATAAATCTCAAGTTGTTTTGAGATATTTTGTAATAAGTTTTTTGTATAAATACTTCGCAATTCGAAGTATGTAGGGTAGATTCCAAACATTTCTTTTGACTTTTTCTCTCGAATCAGAAATTCTATTTTATCAATGACTGGATTGGCTTACTGGATCAAGGAATAAAGATCAGACATTTTACATGATTCTTGTGTAAAGCGAAATACAAATAAGTATTCTATCATGTTCAATGTTGTTTTCTTTCAAGTTTTTCATAATCTTTATGTCTCTCTAAAATCTTAATGTTATAACATGGAATGATATTTCATAAATTGCTTAAATGCACTCTATCTTGATTGTTATGCATTATTATATGTTTTCTTCATGAATCTAAGTTAAGGAATTCTCAATTGCTCCTTAGATTAGGTGGCTTCTTGCGATCTATAGCAAAGGATTCTTAATTTCCCTTTGTTCATGATTATCCTCTATTCTCCATTCTGATCCCGGTCTAAGGATTCTTGAGTACCCTTTCACCCTGGTTAGAATTACTTCAGCCATTAGGCCTAAATATTTGCATTTCACTCTGCTAGCCTACCCTGTGAACATTCGCTTTAATGAATTGGTCCAGTCTTGCTATCCATTTTTTGACTCCATAGCCCAATGGCTTGAAGACCTAGCTCTATCCCTCTGCTCTAAGAATTCCACCACCCAACCTTCATAACAAAACCAAAACCCCAAAGAACTCTAAAAACTAGCCTAAAATCCCATAAGAAACAAAGCTAAATTATATAGAGAGAGCCCTATCTGAGGCACAGGTTGGCTAGAACCTATACTTAAAAGAATATTTTGTGGTTACCTCAGTTTCTTCCTTCTTCTGATAACTTCTAAGGAAAATTCTAAGTGATAACATTGGGATTGAGGATATTAGCACGGAAGGCACGGAGCCAATTTCTTGGTTTCCGTCGTATATACCACCACGGAAACCGACGGCCAAAGTAACTAAGGACCCCAACTCTATGAAATTCAAGGTATTCACGTCATTTCTACCATAGGAATTACCTATTGACGATGACTTATTGGACTTAGTACCATTTCTGAAGATGGAAGATTGGGGTTTGGATGACCATGAAAAATTTCCACATTTGGAGTGAAGAAAGTACTTAAAAATGGTCTACTATGAGGAGATGAGCATTACAAGACTCGAACCAATGAATTGGGTGGTCGGTATTGAGCACGCAGGGTTGCTCAATATGTTGTATGTCCCACATTTAGTCGTAGAATTATTAATACTATTTTTGTGCACCAGTTGTTGGTGTTGAACCATCATAGGTGCTTCTGGCTAGGAGGACCAATCCCAATTGGTGACATGCTGATACGCAGAATCACAGCACTGACATATCAGGGCACTAACCTTGCAGATGCTTTTGTGGGGAAGTCACAAGAGAAAAATCTTGCAGACCAAATGAAAAGTGACTTCGGGTTGGTGAAGAAGTTGTGGGGATATGTCATCAGTTCTATCTCGGATGAACTTGTGCAGTTTGTTGCACAGATCATGGAAGGAAAAATCATGTGCAAGTTTCGTGCTGATGAAGTGTCAGCACCAGTGGTATCCTTGGATGCACAGTGCAGCAAGGGGGTCTAATTCAATTGGACGAAGTGCCTATGCCAATAATTCTTGGATGATTATCGTGAAGTATGGGAGTAAGTGTTATTCTCTTAACCTACAAGACAATACCATAATACCAAATATGCGAAGAAATATACCCAGAACATAGAACAATGAGAATCAACAGCAAGTATTTTATTATTGAGAAAGCAATGTTCACTTGCCTCTTCGAGGGGGCAACCTCCAATAGAGCCAAGCTCGATTACAAAATAAGACATGATGCTCCTCGTAGGGAGTCTTTTGTTAGGATATTCCGACACATAGGAAATAGTTAAGTTCAACTTGGTCTAGTATAGAGTTAGGTATAGAGTTAGGTAAAGTGTGTTTCTTTACCGTTGTACATTTTGTAACTTACAATCCGACGGTCCCGATATGTAGTGATCCGACGGTTCATTCTCTCCTCGGTATTACCGACACTTGATCCGTGGGTTGACACCCGATTGGTCCATGAATTCTATTTAAAGCGCATGGAGGGTCATTTGTAGGTTAACCGTGCATGAGAGAAGCTTATGTAAATTTTCATTCTTTTATTATTAAATTGCCTGTAGTAGCCACGTTGGCATAGGCCGTGGACTGTTTCTCTCTCTGAGGGTTTTAACCACGTCAAAATACTGGTGTATTGATCTGTGATCTGTTTGTGAGCGGTGTCCTTTTGGTGTTCTGTCTGAGGAACTTACCCTGTAAATTCCTACATGGTATCAGAGCTATTTGAGGGCTGCGTCCGTTGGTGATCCAAATCTGAAGCGGGTAGAACTGCATGCGGCTGTCGTTTCCTAGATCTACTGTTTCTGACTGCTTTCAGGCCGAGAGGACTGCTCTTTTGTGTTCGGAGCATCTGTTCCAGTGAGGAACCCCTTTCGTTTCACGCGAAAAGGTTTCCAGTAGCCCTATCTGCGTCATTTT
>APFE030384195.1:0-51542 GCA_000404065.3 Pinus taeda
CTAGACCCCCATCATTGTCTCTTTCAGCATTTTCAGTTTCCTTAATTATAGCACAACTTACTATTTTTAGCAGTTTTTCGGGTCCTGAACTTCCGGAGCCGTTTTGAGGCCCTAAACGACGTTTTTTGGGGAAGCCAGGGGCAACAACGTTGCCCTTTCCAACAATGGTAGTTCTCGGATAGATCTTTCTAACGAGCTATCATACGCGTCAAACGGAGATCGTATGCCAAAGTTACGACCCCGGGAAATTGATGTACCAATTTACCCAAAACGGGGCCCACAATTTGGCGTTTCATCTTCTAAGGGTCGGTTATGGAATGTGAAGGGTTTTTCCATTATTTCTTAATAATAAATAGGCCTTCGAGCCTCATTGTAACACAAGTTCGGAACAGTTCAGAGACATGTAGTCGCACATCTCTTCTAAGAGATAAGTTACCATCGTCCTAGCTGATTTATTCCCAATTCTGGTTGTAAACATATTTCGGTATTTTCCATTAATGAAATAAAGTGTTATTTCCATTGCATCTCTTTATTTATGGTTATCACATCTCTATGTGTATGGTTATCTCTATAATCTATTGCGTTCCTATTTAAATCCGGATCATTGCTCCAGCAATCAGCTCCTTAATGTCAATCAAGCATCTGAAAAAAATAGACAAGAAACCAAAGCACACATGACAACATAAAATACATTCAACCTACTTAAGAGGCTAAGTAGTCTTAAGCTATCAAATACCAGATGAAATTGATATAGGAAACACAATATCAGTTGTATTATTATGATAATAAGGAAAGTACAACCTTTGCCTTAGCATTGCAGGTTTCGTTCGGTATGTCTGGGTTCCAATTCCACTATTATCATCTAACGATCCCCTCACACAAGTGAAGCTCAAGGCTTCTTCCTATTTTCTCCAAACCAAACAAACTAAAAACTTATTCTCTCTTTACAAATGAAAACTAGAAGGCTAAGGCTATCAAGATTTTGCAGATTATTCAAGCTCCTTCATTAGCTAGCTGAGGTTGGAAAAGGAGAAGTTTACATAGCTTGAGGGAGGCGACATGGATCCTCTTATTATGGGAGAGGTATTATCCCTTTTGGTTTGTTCAATTTTAATACTGGAAATGAACCCAAACAGTTTCTCTTGGCTTTATCTCAACTAACCATTTACCAGACTTCCATTCACGAAGCTTCTAGACCTAGAAGTTTCGATTCCATTTTAAAAACATTCCAAAAGAGGATCGACGCGGGTAAGGGATGGATACCAGACTCATTAGATCAGCGTGAGAAGAAACCGAGGGATAGCGTCAGCCTTTAAAACTGAGTTTGAAGGGATATTCTCTGGAAATGATGTAAGAGGGAAATGTTCTACAGATGAAGAGTAATGTAAAGACACGTTCTTCATGATAAGAAAATACATGAGGTTCACTGTAGAGGTCCTCCAGGATTGAGGAATGGGGAGTACACGGATAGTGAAAAAATGTTGTGTAACAAATGTTGGCTAAAGCATGAAGGTTGAACAAGAGTGAGGGGTGAAATTCTTACAAGTAGATGCGTGGAACTAAAAACTATCGCCGAAAAACCTACAATAAAGTATAGATACATATACATCACTGAAATATATGATAAAAGATACATGAAATCAACATCTATCCTTCGAAATATGAATTTAATAACATTTGATTTATCCTTTTAAAGAATATTTAAAAATATAGCAAATACTATATATATAATGTATGGTGTTCTTATAATGTCATCCTTAAAATAAAGTGCTTTGATCATGTGTATCATGTATATGTAATTAGTTGCATTAACCAATTCATTTTATAATTTATTTATTTATTTTAAATTAAAAAAAAGTATTATATAAAAAAATGGATCAACATGTTCTATTAAATCATGAGAAACATGCATCGTATATTATATTAGTAAAAACATCAGAGGCCTCACTCCTACTAGATTTGTTTCATTGAAGATAGAAGTGGAAGATCCTAGCTAATAGCTTTTCATAATAATAAGACTGAAGATTTACAACCCAGGAGGCCCAAAATTGACCAAAAAACTCAAAATGTACCAAAAGCATAGATTCTCTAGCCAGATTACCTGGATCTGGGTTGACACAAGCACCATTACTTGGTCATCGAAATTCCTCATGTACATGTGCTTCCATATGCGAAATTCTTACTTTGAAAGCATCCAACCACTCTTGCAAGTATTTTTGGCCCCTTTGAGGAGAGGCTTTGTTGTCTAAGATGTGCCATTGATTATGTTAGATGTTCTGCAAAAAGCTCATGACTTCATGGTGATATTGTTTTCGATCTCTCTCTTGCTACTCCAATGTTATAGTTACCACCCGAATTTGATCCTCAAGTGAGTCAAAGGGGGGTGGGATGTCCACATGCCTAGGTGGGGACTCTCGCTACTCCTCCATAAGGAGCTTCACTCTTGGAATAGAACTAAGTATGTGGTGGTCCTCTAAGTGTCTCCTCAACTTGAGGGACCAGACTGACAAATTGATAGGCCACTTATTATAATTAACTTAATGCCAACCAATGCACTCACTGTGAAGCAAGCAAAAATTGAGCCGACAAAATCCCTCCTCCCCATAATAAACAAGAAGCTAAAAAACCAGACTTGACAACTTTGGACGCTCAAAAGTCCCCAAAATAAAAGGACACCTCACCACTAGACATATGCTTTAGGGTTAAATTTTATCCCATTCAACTCCCTCCTCCATAGCAGAAGCCATAGCAACTAAGAATTAACTGAGAATCAATTCAAGTCTTTGTTGGATAGATTTTTATGGCTTAGATGCCCCTGGGTTGTGGTTACGCAAACCACAAGTTAGACATGCTAGCCATCACAACACTCACATTATCTAGCAAAAAAAAAGAAAAAAGAAAAAGAAAAACAAACTTTCATTTTTTTTTATTGTAATTATATTAATATTTATATCACATCAATTATAATACACTGGGTGAAAGTGATATTTGTTTGTTTATATAGTGCTAATAATTTATATTTTTATATTTACAATGTAAAAAAGAAGTGATACAAATTATATTTAGTATTATGATAATTATATGAAAATGTTGTGTACGATTTTTTTTTTTTTATTTCCATAATTTTTTTTAATGCATAATTTAAGGAACATTTTAAATTTAATTTAATAATAATTATTTTATAAATTTATTTTTGAAAATAAATATTTTTATTTTAATATTCATATCATAATCAAGTTTTATTTAACATGACTATTTTCTTAAAATTTATCTCTTAAAATTAGCAATATTTTTTTCATCTTAACAATATAATCATATTCACATATAATTAATCCTACAAAATTTATCAATTTAATCAATTAATGACTATACATTTTTATAATATAATATTGAATCTTTCAATTTTACAAATACCATAATTTTGACCAAACAAGTTTAACATTAACAAATTTTATTTGTTCTAGACATTTTAACTAGTAAAAATTTAATTATTATTTTTGGTAAACTTGTAAACACACACACACACATATAAACCATGTCTATGGTCTACATCTTGACTAGCTCTAGTATGCTTGAGTGGAAATCAAACTGAGAAGATTTGACTAGGTTCAAACTAGAGTCTTTCCAAATCTACAGTTGAAGCTAGTAGTAGTGAGGCTTATCATTAAAATAGATACAAAAATTGGCTATGAAAGAAATAAAAACCAGGTAAGAAAAAACTTTGGAAACATGAAAATTATAAACCATGGGTATTGTTCAATGTATTGATGGTGGGTTTGTGCAAGAGAGAGACCATAAAATTAAACAACTATAGCAAACATTCAGGGTGGTTGAGACATGGCGGATCCCTATCATGAAACAATGTTGTCTCCATTTGATACACTCTACCACCCATAATCTAATATAGTAGGTGGAGCTCCTCCATCCAATGTGATGATGACAGAACACAAAAAGTTGTTTCCCTCTTACTTACTAAGATTGGTAGACAGAATGACGTATGTGCTAGCTAAAATATGAAACCAACCCAAACCTCCCTTTAACATTCCTTCAATCATTTCAAAAACATCACCCAATTGATTAATAGCTTCCATTTCCATCGCCATTGAATGAATGCTCACGTGTGAGTAACTACCCAGCGTTCTCTCGCTTAGGGTGAATTAAATGCCATATCCAGGACCTTCTTGATCCAACAAGTGGTCAAACACCTCACTTTCGAATCCACGAGATTCTCCCAATTTGTCATCGCCTTATGAGCCATCCTCAAGGGCCTTGTATGTGTGGTAAAGAACTTCAGTGCATGGGGGTTTATATTCATTACACCGTAGATCCTTGTGAATTGTCCTATCAAAGAAAAAAATAATGAAATTACTATGAATATATATGATATATTTCATTAACATATTATTAATTATTTGTATCCTAGGTGGTTGGGAGTAGGAATGGAATCCTCTCCACCTAGGTTCAATTCTAACAAGTGACATGATGGGTGTTTACAACATCAACGAAATAAGTATGTTCCTCATATGAAAGATACAACATTGTACTTATATATATCTTTGAGGGTTAGCTCAATTGGTTGAGTCTTTGTATTTAAAGCATCGTTATTGTTGAGAAATCGTGAACTCAATTTTATTGACACCCTTATAGAAATACTTTTAAGATAATTAAAAAAATAATAAATTTTAATATAAAATAAGTGAACATTAATATTTTTAAATATTAAAATAAAAACTTTCTCCATAGAATATTGTTTTAATATTTTTATTAAATTTATTATAAAAATAAAAACATTCTCAAAACCATTATATATAGAATTATATATGATAATCTTTTTAATACAAAAACTCTAAATTTTTAAATAATGTGATTTTAATTTTTAAAAATTTCCAAACTTTGATTCATCTCTAAGTTAGATGAATTATAATAATACGTGTGATATTAAATTAAGTCAAATGAGTATTAAATTAACGTGTCAGCTTTTGGGTAAATTCTTCTGCATAAAAAGAATGATAATTATTTTAAATATGGATTAAAAAAATCTTCTGCATAAAAAAATATAATTATTTTAAGTATGGATCAGTTTAGCCAACTGTCCATGAAATCTTTATAATTTATTCAAAATTTAGAATAATGGTTTTAGTTAAAATGAAAATTGAAAATAATATTTATGAAGCCAAAAAATAAGATTATTATAATTTAATGGTTGTTAATATTTAAATAAAGTAATATAGGATTATTATTATTTGAAATTTTATTTAAATAGTTTTTAAAATGTTTTCTTTTAATATTTAATGATATAATCTTTAAATATTGATAATTTATTTGATTTTAACTATATTTTATATTATATGTTTTTTTTAATATATGTTACTAATATGTTTTAATAATTAAAAGTGTTATAAATTAATAATATATTATTATTTTGTTTTTATGTTAATTTATTTTATAATTGTAAAATGTTTGATAAAATGAAAAAAATATTAAATTAATATAATCAACCACATTCAAGTATTAAGAAGGATTTAATTTTTTGAGATGAAAACTTCTTTTGGAGTGAAAAGAGATTTGATTTCTCTCCACTCAAAAAATGATGATAATTATTTTAAGTATGGATCAATTTAGCCAACCGTCCATGAAAACTTTATAATTTATTCAAAATTTAAAATAGTGGTTTTAGTTAAAATAAAAACTGAAAATAATATTTATGAAGCTGAAAAAGTAAGATTATTATAATTTAATGGTTTTTAATATTTAAATAAAATAATATAGGATTATTATTATTTGAAATTTTATTTAAATATTTTAAAATGTTTTTTTAATATTAATATATAAGTTTAAATATTATCAAGTTTATTAAAATTTAATTAATATTTATTTTATATGTTTTTTTTAATTATTATATTAAGATTATGTGTATAAATATAAAATATAGAATTAATTTGTTTTTACTTAATTTATTTTATAATTGTAAAATGTTTGATAAAATGAAAAAAATATTAAATTAATATAATCAACCACATTCAAGTATTAAGAAGGATTTAATTTTTTGAGATGAATTTTTTTTTTGGAGTACATTCAAGTACTAAGAAGGATTTAATTTTTTGAGATGAAAACTTCTTTTGGAGTGAAAGGAGATTCGATTTCTCTTCACTCTTCAGAGTTCATGAATTAAAACGGATCTAGCCTAGTCTAATTTCACCCTTTAAATATGCTATGTTCGTCATGACCATGGTTTTTCAAGACCATTCGTAACTTTTGTTTTAATTATAAGTTTATTTTTATTTTCATTCTTTATTTTATTTTGACTATAAAATGTTTACATTACATTAATCTTTTTATTATAACATATCTACTTTTATTTTTCTACTTTTATTTTCATTTTTTATTTTATTTTGACTATAAAATGTTTACATTACATTAATCTTTTTATTATAACATATTTACCATACTAAGTTAGAGAGCACCTCTCAAAACAGATATATATTTATTACAACAACAAATGTTATAATTTATTTTATTTTATTATTATGATTTAATAAATAAAATAATCCATTTTATTTTATTATTATAATTTAATAATTAAATGTGAATGATAAATATAAGAACATATTATTAATATTTGTATTTTTTTTTAAACTTTAATATAAGAAAGATAAGTATCAACATTATATATTGGTCAATTATATTAGTTTATTTTAATTATTAATATAATTTATATATTATATATATATTATATATTTTTAAAATAATATTTAATAATTATATAGATATATATATATATATATATATATGAATGAATATTTCAGTTTATTTTATAATAAGCTTATATATTTAAATGTTTTTTAACTAATAAAAAAATAAAACTATTTTATTGTTTTGAAGTTAATGTTATGTTTTAAATTAATTAAAAAACACTAAATAGAAAGCTCCTCTTGGTTTGGAGATGTAAAATCTCTACTAACAAGGTCAACCACGTGAAGGTGAGAGCTTATATGACCCAAAAACGGTCCATCATTGGCATGGGACTAACCACTGATGCGCACCCACACAATCCATTGCCAATGAGGCACAATCACTTACATGCACACAACAAACAAAGGGTGCACACAAACATACACATACCCAAAGACATTACACATATTGACTCACAAAGTGACATGTTCACATGCATCACATTTATTATGCTTATTATGAATTTTAGAATTAACATTAGCTTATGCATGTGATGAAGATTGAATAAAGATATTATGATGTTGACAATTACATTTATTTTGTAAGTTAATTAATATGTTATGAAAATGGAGAAATATTTATTTTCTTTATTATTTTTAAAACAATAATTATCATTAGCAAAATTTTAGAATTAATATTTTTTCCACAAATTATTAAATTTTAGTATTATGAAAAAGAAAATTATAAATTATTAAAATTAATGAATTCTTAAATAAAATTAATTGAATTTATTTATTGTATTGATTTTAATATTAAATAATCAATTGATATGTATCATGATGATGTTATAAATGTCATGTAATTGTTTCTTCTTTTATAAGGGATTTGAACCTTGAGTCTCATGGTTTGCATAATATTTCATGTACTTGGAAGGCTAATATTATTTATTTTTTAATGTTATTATAATATGTATATTATTTTTCATTTTAAAATGATAGATTAATATTATCAATCTTGGGAAAAAAATAAGAAATGAAAAGTAAAATAATAAAAAATTGATTAAAATAAATTAAAATAAAAATCCAAAATAATAATAATAATAATAATATTTTCACAAATATTTAAACTTACAAGTTAATATTCTAAATAATATATTTATATATAGAAGTAATGATACTATATTTATAATCATTCATATATATATATATCACACAAACTACACTCAGACAAACTACACTCATATATCTACAAGTAAATGATATATATACAAATATAACAAGGAAATATTTATACCAACATAGAGAATACATTCATACTCATACAAATAGTATAATTATGCAAGACACATACAAAGAATACAATTATGCAAGACACATACAAAGAATACAATTATGCAAGACACATACAAGTATAGAAAACAATAGATTCATACACATACAAAGAATACAATTAAGCAAGACACATACAAATGTAGCAAAGAATAGATTCATGTGCACATAAAAGACATGTTCATACACATACAAAGAATACAAGTAATCTAAGGCACACACAAATATAGCAAAGAATAGATTCATGTACACATAAATAATATATTCATACACATACAAAGAATACAATTGTGCAAGACACATACAAGTATAACAAAGAATAGGTCACACATACAAAGAATACAATTAAGCAAGACACATACAAATGTTGCAAAGAATAGATTCATACACACATAAAGGACATATTCATACACATACAAAGAATACAATTTCCAAGGCACACACAAATGTAGCAAAGAATAGATTCATGTACACATAAAGAATACAAGTAAACAAGGCACATACAAGTATAACACAGAATAGATTCATACACATACAAGGAATACAATTAAGGAAAGCACATACAAATGTAGCAAATAATAGATTCATACACACATAAATGACATATTCATACACAAATAAAGAATACAAGTAATCTAAGGCACACACAAATGTAGAAAAGAATAGATTCATGTACACATAAAGAATACAAGGCACACACAAATATAACAAAGAATAGATTCATGTACACATAAATAATATATTCGTACACATACAAATAATACAATTATGAAAGACCATACAAGTATAGTAAAGAATAGATTCATACACTCAAAGAATAGATTCATACACACATAAATGACATATTCATACACATACAAAGAATACAAGTAAGCAATGCACACAGAAATACAACAAAGAATAGGTTCATATATATACAAAAATAGATGTAAATAATATACACACAATTATAGCAAAGAATACAATCATACATGTAGAAGTAAATAATTTCCATACACTAGAATACTCAAAAAGTACACACATAAGTAAATAATGACGGAATATTGAAAGGCACTCAAGATAATACAAGCAAATATTCAAAAAAATACATTTACATACACACAAACAATGAAATCACCACTCTAACACTCAGGCATAGTCAAATAATACACTCATATACATACAAATAAACAATGAAATAATACTAAAAAACATGCAAAATGAGACATTCATAAACATAGAAGAATACACACTCCAAAGAAGTAAATACAAGTAATGAAGACACTCTATCTCAGTAATACGTTCACACACACCACATAGAAGGAGATACCCTATTCATTGATACATACCAAAACAAAAACCTTAACAAATAAATTCTAACTACCAAAATGCAACTAATAAAAACACTATCTAAATTCTAAAAATAATACATTCATATACATACAAAATAAAGAATCTAAAACATACATTGTAATCCAAATACATTCATATATAGAAAAATAAGCATTCAAGAATATATTTATTGTATATAAATAATAAAACCAATATACAAACATTTAGATATAGTAAATTTATACAAATACATAATATTTTTTTTTTTAATATTTACAAACACAAAGCACTCAAAATAATATATTATGAATATTTATTTTAAATTTATAAAAATATCAATAAAATATTAAATTACATCTATTTATATATATGAAAAGAAGGTAAAAAAAATATATATAAATATCCTAATAACATACTTATAATAAAAATATATATATTTAAAATAAAAAAAAATCAAAATCTTAAAAAAAACAAAATCAAAACTCAAAAAGAAAAATAGAAATTAAGAAATATAAATAAATTTAGGTGATAATTGTTATATAATTTATGTGAATGAGAGTGATTTTTCATTTTGTATGTATGTGGGGAAGATGTTTAAAACATTGAAAAAATGTTAAATGATTTATGTGAATAAAGGTAATTTTGCCATTTGTTTGTGTATGTGGGGAAGTTGCTTAAAACATTGAAAAAATGTTAAATGATTCATGTGAATAAAGCTGATATTTCCATTTGTGTGTGTATGTGGGGAAGATGTTTAGAACATTGAAAAAATGTTAAATGATTTAGGTGTCTAAAGGTGATTTTGTCATCTGTGTGTATGTTGGGAAGATGTTTAAAACATGTTTATACATTATTATTATAATAAAAGGAAGTATGTGTGTTTGTGCATATTGGAGTTGCTATAAACTAAAGATCATGAAAAACATGAGCACAAGGAACACAACTCAAACGAGGGTTACCATTTAACCCTCCTAAGAGCCTTTTGGAGGGGTGGAATCCCCCTCCACAAAAAAATGCCTGCTCCTTTTATTAAAGATAGTTTGTGTTCATGTACATTTTTTGATGGGCCCATCTAAACAAAAAAAATACACATTTTTCTAATTACATAGAACAAAAACTAAAAATAAATAATGTCTTCGAGAAAAGTGGCACTTTTGATATTGATAGATTTTCTGCAATATACAACATTAAAATAATGTTACTAATATACAAACTTTTCATAACAACTTGTAACATAATTAAATACATCATTCCTAAAAAAAACCTATAACATATATATTTATATATAATCAAAAAGCCATAATGCATGATAAATATGCCGAAGGCAGTCAGAATTAAGCTCCTATGTGTAATTCTTCCAATAGGCATCACAGTGGGAATCCATTATAACGCCTAGCACATTAAAGTTCAAGTTAGGTGTAAAATTGAATTGATTACATAATACACAGAAATTAAACCGGTGATTACATAATAAGAAAACAATCCACTCACACAGCTCTTTGCACTATGATCAACACTTACGCATATATAACTTTTGATTGACCAATAACAATTGTCTATTGAGAAAAAATTTAAAATCTAACAAGCCCATTAACAAATCTATATAATATAATCTATATAATATAACCCATGCTACGAGTACATAGTTGGAAATAATTAATTCCTACTTGTCTATGGTTGTAATTTCTCTATTTGAGGAGTTTGTTCCTACATTATAGGAATTTAGTTTCTCCTAGATTAGTGTGTGGTTGAGAGAATCTCTCAACCACACTACTGTATGTCTAAGATAGCATTCCTATCTTGAGACTATGATTGTATAAATATCTTGTAATTTCCTCATTCATTAATTAATAGAAAATATATTGAGTGTGCTACTTTTATCTTGGTATCAGAGCCTCTTAGGGCTTGACCCCTCCTGGGCTTGGCCCTCCTGGGCTGAGGGAAATAGCAGATAAAGAGTTTGTTTGAAGTTTATTTTTTTTTAGTTTGTCCATCACAATTGCATTGCTGAGCTGCATCCATGTTGACTGGCAGTCCTGTATATCAAGGCCCTTGTGATGCTGGGGAGAATTTATTATTACAATCCAACGACTGGCAAGCCCGTGTCGGTAGCTGTGAATGGTGTGGCCCTGTGTGCAGGCCAATTGTTCTTCGGCTGGGAGGGACCGGGATTCCAGCTTGAGGATCGATCATGGCGATACCAACGACGATCATAATTTCAGGCGAGATCGTGAGACCATGAAGATGAAGTTGTTTCTCCACTTTCAAGCTCTCCTATCCTTTAATTTGTTATTGTGTCTGGTTTCTAGTGCGGTTCTTGTTGGTGCTGCTGATCGAGCATTGGTGTCACAATTCATTGGAGCCCAAAACAAAGCGAGAGCCGAGGTTGGGGTTCCTCCCCTTGTGTGGGATGAGATAGTCGCCAGATACGCAGAGGCATATGCCAACCAGAGAAAAGGTGACTGCACTTTGCAACACTCGAACGGTCCATATGGCGAAAATATATTCTGGGGATCAAGTGGAGCTGACTGGCAGCCAAATGATGCAAACAGCGGATGGATCAGCGAGATCTGCAGATGCAAACAGATCTGAGGATTCTATTAAGAGAATAAAGGTTCCGGATGCATTGCGAGAGACAAATGGAAGGGAGCAAGGACCTTCTTCTGTGACCCGGTTTGATTTAAATGAATTGAATTTCTCGGCTTTGCCGCCATTAAAACCAAGGTTCTTTTAAACGCTGCGATGCGTTGTTCCGTGCAATTTTATCTTTCAGGGTTGGAGGCGAATCTGAAATCGACCCAGGGTCAGATGGGTTCTCCGATGGCGAGCATAAGAGTCCAAACGCGCAATGCCGATTCTGTGACGAGAATTAACGAAGAATTGGGCCGTCTAGGGAGGATATCTCTCAGGGTTTGGCCTTCATGCCGATGGATTTTGACTCAGCAAGATCCAAATTTATCTTCACGAAGGTTGTTTCATAGTTTGCATGCTTTTAATATCGAGATTCCGCGTTAAAATTGGCCATTTTTTTCCCGACCAAGGAAAGATTCTTCGCAAACCCCAGGGTTTTGATCCGAAGAGGTCTTTTCAATTATTTGGGCTTCAAACAGGTTTCTTCAATTCCACTGGAGTGTGTTTGTTTAAGGCATGATTGATCCCGTCTGTTATCTTTGCAAATAGTAGAAGAAATATGGCAAGCTCTCTTGTGGAGAGGGCCACGAGCGATATGTTGATTGGCCCAGACTGGGCGATGAACATTGAGATCTGTGATATCGTTAATAATGATCCAGGACAAGCAAAGGATGTAGTCAAAGCAGTCAAGAAGCGTCTTGCGAATAAGAATTCTAAAGTTTAGCTTCTTTCTCTGACGTTGTTGGAGACTTTGATAAAGAACTGTGGTGACCCTGTTCAACGCCCTCGATATCATTTCTTTCTCGCCTGGATTTAATCTTTCTGGGCTCTTAAAGGATAAGGCTGTGAAGCAGGAGTCGAGATTCACGTCGAATCAATCGACGTCGAGCATAGTGTCAAAGTTGGAGGAGTTTGCGAAGCTGTTTCGGTTCAGCGTAAAGAAGAAAGGAGACTCCAAGGTCAAGCTGGAGGGGTCCGAGCAGGGCCGCAAGGGACACCTAGCAAATTACTGTCGAGATATTCGAGGTTACGCCCTCTCTGTTCGTCGTTGAAGTCAGCAAGGCAGGGGGCGACACGCTGGAATAGCTATATAGCTGTTTTTATCTTGGTACGACGAGGCCGTCGTACAGCAGGGCTGCCTGCTTCTCGAGATCGCACTCTATGCCGATGCTACCTTCCGCGACAAAGAGATCGGCCTCATTAGCATTCCCTTGAATGAATTTCTCAACCCCGGTGCCACTTCGGCGCGGTTCCTCAGCTACCATATCCTAAAATCCTCGGGAAAACCCAAGGGGATTCTCAACCTCTCTGTGAAATTGGCCGCAAAGCCTGAGTTCAAGCAGCAAATGCAGCCGCTGGCAGTCACAGGGTCATATGGTGCGGCCAAGACGGAGCCCGTGATCGCCTATCCAGCAGGTTCATATGGTGCGGCCAAGGCGGAGCCTATGACTACTTACCCATTCTACCCACCGCCAGGGTCCTCGCCGCATCCGCCACCGAATAATCCAACCTACTGTCCGTTCCGCTGTTCCCAAATTCAGTCGGATTCTTCCCCAATTTCAATCTGTAAATTCCGTCTGTTTCTTCCCCAATTTTAATCTGTAAATTCAGTCGGATTCTTCCCCAGTTTCACTTTGTAAATTCATTTGTTTTCTTCCTCTGTATTGAATTCATGGGTGCGATGAAGGCAAGGAGAAGGGTAGCCCCTGTGGAGAATGGGGACAAGGAAAATCTAGCAGTGGCTTCGGCCATCGGAAATGGCGAGGATTTGGGTCCCCTGATCAGAAGAGTTTTCGAGGTAGATGCAGACATGCTAAAGAATTCTCTGTCTGCTGTCAATTCGGGGTTGCTGGAGGTGGGAAATCCTTTGTTAGCCAAACTTGAAGAGTACATAGAAGCTGAGGGGGTGAAGAAGAATATATCAGAGGCAATGCAGGGGATGCAATTGTGTGCGAAGGTAAACAAGCATGTTGTGGAGAGTAATTATTACATGGTGTTTAATTATCTGATGATGCAATATATTGATCAACTGTCATGACAATAAAACTAGTTGTAACTTAAGTGACATTAGCCTGACCAACTATTGTCACAATTTTGAATGTGTGTTGGAACTGGTCATTCCAACACTAAGCAAATTTGCAGGGAATTGTGAACACATGACAGTGAAAACGACATCAATTGGAGCTACATCAGAAATTGGAGGATGATCGAGATCTTGTTGCAGATTGTTAGCAAGCATGAGGCAGTATGCTTGAAAATTGTTCTTGAATGGAAAATTGTGTTCTCTTCGTGGGGCTGTGAGTGCCTATGTTCTGGTTTCTTTATCAGTGGACCTCTCATAGATGAGGTAAAGCAACAACAACAACAATTATGGTGGACAACAAAGTAGATATGTGTTTGACTTAGTATGGTTTGTGGAATAGACTTCCTAGTATATTGTAATAGTCATTGTATGTACCAAAAACTCAAAATATTGAAATGTAAGCCTTGCTAAGGCATTTGAAAGTTCGTGGTGATCTCAAAACCACTTTGTAATGGTTTCTGGTCAGCCTGAAACCATCTTTTGTCACGGTAATGTGACGGTTGGTGGTGAACCAGAAACCATCTATAGAGCCTTAGTGGCTACACGAGTTGCCCGATGGTGGCAAATTGAGATCCTTGATCAGCTCGGTGGTAGCAGATCGGATCTGCCCGGTGGTGGCAAATTGGGATCCTTGATCAGCTCGGTGGTAGCAGATCAGATCTGCCCGGTGGTGGCAAATTGAGATCCTTGATCAGCTCGGTGGTAGCAGATTGGATCTGCCCGGTGGTGGCGAATTGAGATCCTTGATAAGCTCGGTGGTAGCAGATCGGATCTTCCCGGTGGTGGCGAGTGTACACAGGAGCTTTATGCTCGTAGGAGCAGGTGGGCTGCAGTAACACCTGGCTCGGACTCAGATGATTTTCTCTGATTAGAAGGGGATTGGCATTTTTTGCGCTAACAACAATGCCAGGTTGGCCAACTGGCGCGTCTGTTAGGCCATTAATCGCGCCAATGGCGAGGGTTTATCATTCAGGATCGCGCCAATTCACCTTCAAGTGGATCTGCAGGAGAGGCAGATCGGATCAATTTAGCTGTACTGGAAATGCCAAATTTGCAGATTGTGGATCTGTCCGAGGGCGGAAGATTGTGTTTTTGGAGGTTTTGTACATGCAATTTGTGTGATGATGGTGGATTTGACTATCATGACAAGTAGTCATTAAGGGGGGGAGTTGTAAATAATTAATTCCTACTTGTCTATGGTTGTAATTTCTCCATTTGAGGAGTTTGTTCCTACATTATAGGAATTTAGTTTCTCCTAGATTAGTGTGTGGTTGAGAGAATCTCTCAACCACACTACTGTACATCTAAGATAGCATTCCTATCTTGAGACTATGATTGTATAAATATCTTGTAATTTCCTCATTCATTAATTAATATAAAATATATTGAGTGTGCTACTTTTATCTTACATAACTATGAGTAATGATTGAAAAGTGCTGAGAACTAAACACGGAACTAGTACTGATTGACATTTGTCAGCTGGCATCAAACTCATGAGTATTGATCACAATGGTTTGTGAAATGAATTTCTTATATTGATTGAAACTTGACAGTTTTCTCACTATGATTAACGAGCTAAACTCAATGATACATGTGCAATTTCCAATGAGCCCACGCTCTTTATGGGTCGGGTAGCTATGATAATGTTCTTTTTTTTACATCTAATTATGTGATTGCTTATATGCATATATTGTTGCCCTCGGCGTTAGCCAAGGGTTGGCTTCGAGTATATTTCCTATGTGGCTTGGTATTGTATTGGGGTATTCTAGGTTCCTTACGTGGCTTGGTATTATGTATTGGGATATTCTACATTTCCTATGTGGCTTGGTTTTAATAAAATAATTTTAATTAATAATTACTTTTAGATATTAAAAAAATCATAAACCATTACTTATGCCTGACTACCTGGACTATTGTTCATAACCACCACTGATAAATGAAAACTCCAACAATATCGATAATACGTGATTCCATACATGGAGCTCATTAACGAGCACTCTTCACGCAAAACCTATGCACTATCTTCGTCCTGGCCGAGACCAGAACTCTAAAGCCCGTGGCCATTAGGAAAGATGATTTCTATTGAAAAGACCAGGGAGGAAATGCCATCAAAAGTAATTTCACCCTACTTTCTTAACAAATCAAAAGATTCATTGAATCGTTGTATTAAACAAAAACTTGAGTCTAAAATAGAATTGCTAAGCCCTACGGCTAGAATTTCTGGGATTTCTTCGACCTGTGAATTTTCAATTGAACAACAGATTCATTGAATCGTTATATTAAATAGAAAGTTGAGTCTAAAATAAAATTGCTAACCCTTACGGCTGGAATTTCTGGGGTTTGTTCGATCTGTGACTTTTGAATTTCACAATAAATTCATTGAATCGTTATATTAGAGAGAAAGTTGGGTCTAAAATAGAATTTCTAGGCCCTACGGCTCGAAAGTATGGGGTTTCTTCGATCTGTCACTTTTGAATTGCACAATCAAGAGAGAGGGCTGGGTCTTTCTGGTGAAGTGAATGTGCAGATCTTCCTCTGTAAGGTCGCCTCAATTAACTGAACCACCTTCGCTTAATATATCCACGTATAACATGCTTCATGGGGTTAATATCTACCCAACCTCCTAGTTTAAGCAACTTCTGCTCGATCCAGTTATGCAACTCTTATGGATAAGGGACAATTGGTTGCGCTGGCATGAAATGAGAAAAACAGGATCTCAATGGGGTGTTTGGAGAGACCAATGCTGTAACAAACAGCCCAGTCATGAAATGAAAAAAAGAGGAGTTCAATTAGGGAGACCAATGTTGTAACAAATTACAACTACGCAGCCATGAAATGGGAAAAGGAGGAGCTCAATTCGGCGACCAATTGGATGCTCTAACAAACAATGCAACCGTGAAAAGGAGAAAAAGGGGAGAGCAATTGGGTGTTTGGAGAGACCAATGCTATCAATAGCCAAAAAGATTGATGGGCGACCTGACCTGTTACATGGAAAACCACCTAACCAACTAATACTTATGTTAACATAGACCAACACAGAGGACTAAAACCGACTCAATTAGAAAAACTATTCTGCAATCTACATGCTCTTTAAATATATCATAGAGATATTGGTAAACTGCACCAAGAAACAAAGGAGAACAAGGCCATTCACAAATCGTACTAACCTTGCTAGCTATACTTCATTTGCTATTGAAACTCTGCAAACTAGTTGTTCCAAAGTTCGAGACCCCTCATTCCCCGCTGCAACAAAAGCATTGGAAACGTCTGCTCCAGCTCCTGTATATAAAATTCCAACTAATCAGAAAAAGGGTCAAAAATGAATCTAAAAATAATTCAAGAAAATATTGCACTCACTCTGAATGCATTATTTGTTGATCAATTTGGCACTTCAACCACCAGTGCATATTCTGCTCAACTGGGACTTTCTCTCCCCATTAACAGACACAGAAACACAACAAACATTTGGACACTACAGAGGACACAACCACAACTAAACATTTGCACACTACACAAGACACAACCACAACTAAACTACACGGGACATTGATGCATACAACACTACACAGAACGGAACATTTATGGAGCGCTCCATAAGACATACAGTATGCTTGAGAGAGAAAGAACACCCATGTTTTACCTATAGATTCAATAGAGAAAACAATTTGTGAGGTTACATAAAATCACTCAATCGCCTACAACCTTTCTCTGGTTAACCAATTGAATAAATGGAGAGATAGAGAAACAAATTAGATTACCCTCTCTATGAATAATCCACTCCATCGCCCTCAGACTGCGAAAATTTTGATCACCTCCTCTTCGTTGGTGGAGCTGAATTTCCTTTCCTCCTCTCATTCTTTGTTCATCACAATCACCGATCCCACTCAGGTGCGCGAGTATATAATGATTTTAGGCTTGCTTTGCCTTTTTGGACCGTTGTGTTAAAATTTCGCTTCAACCTAACCAATCTTTTAATTATTATTCATTAAACCGATCTTTTAATTACCAATCTTTTAACTCGCTATTACTATTTATAATTTATGATATAGCTCTAGATTTTTTTTACCTGCTGGCTTTTTTAGTTCTCTGTATTTTAGTTCTTTGTTGGCAACCACAGTACTTCTGAAACGGTGTGCAATTATACATTCTTTACATCGGGCCGGCCATGTGTATATTCTAATTTGTGCAATTCAGCTGCACAAATAAAATAAAAAACCACGAATAAGCAATTTGACCACATCCTGCATGTTATAATTTAGCTGACTTTTTTGGACAGCAGCGTGGTATTGTAATTTCTATTTATACATTACTTTTTATTAATATTTTTAAAAAGATAATTTTTTTAAAAATTAAATAGTGGTAAATATTTTCTTTTGATTTGTTACCAGTTTTGAGATCACTGAACCTTCTAACTTGTAATTTTAGTTGCTTACATCTAAAGAATTAATTACTCAAAACCTCTTGAAAGTTAATTATAAATATTTTAGTTATTTAAATCAATTGTAATATTATTGAAATTATTAAATTAAAATATAAATATATAAAAATATATTTTGATGATTGCTAAATAAAAATATATTGAGAGGTCGTTAAAGCAAGTGAACATGATCACCCTTAGATCCAAGTTGAATCCTTTCTTTAGGAGAGCATCTCCGACCTAGTTTTTCTCTTCTCCAATGAGCCTTATCCAATTTCATATTGATGGTGGGTTTTGCACACCTAGTCCTCTGTTTCTTTCAATAATATTCCATAAACATCTCATATTTAATTTTTTTTTTTAATTTATTTAAATTAAATAATATTTTAATAAAATATTCTAATTAATAATCACTTTTAAATATTAAATGATATGAAATCGTTTTTTTTTAATATATTTAAATTAAATAATATTTTAATAAAATATTTTTAATTAATAATCACTTTTAAATATTAAATGATATGAAATGGGCACAATCAACACTAGGAATTGGGTCTACCATTTCTCTCAAATGCCCTCCCTGTTGTTGGCCATTATGGGATTCATTTAGTTGGTTCAATTGAGTTCGTCAATTGGTTCTCCACCTAGATTTGCAATTAGGTTAGGTCCCAACTCAGTGGTGGATATGCGGCTAGGTAGTGATTTACGCATTGTATGTCTCATTTACTAATTGAAATGAGCCCCAAACCAAAAGTGTCTAGTTTCCCTCGTAAAACATTTCATTATTCACTTAGCATCTCGTTTCCTCGTAAAGCGCTCCATGATGCACTTAGTCAAATGCTCCATATAATGCTTGAGTCTTAGCCTCCAATCTTGGTAGTTCCATATAAGGTTACCTCACTCACACCTTGTGAAGATAACATATTAATTTGTTTCTTTTTGAATGTCAGTGGGAATCTGGAGGGCATGGAGATATGAGGTGTTTCTGAGCAGCAAATTAATTTGTTTCTTTCTAAAATGTGGAGAGCATGGATATATGATGTGTTTTTGAGCCTTAGAGTGTTAGATGTCACGAGGGGCTTCGTAGACCATTTCTACACAGCCCTCACAAGTACCAAATGAGTCTGTGTATTCCATGATGCCCATCAACTAAGAAAAGGGGAGGACATGAATACAACGATAAACCATGCCATTGAATGCAATATTTTCTCCCCACATTGCGCATCTTTTGTATGGTGTCTCAACTAAGTGTCCCAGGTGCATGGGAGGATCATCCCTCTGTTTTATGAAGTAGCTCATGTTTTATTAAGAAGCTCATTTGCCAAGGAATTCCAACACCATAAGATATTGAAGGATGGAAAGGTTCTCTATGTCTAATTTGTCACGTTAGACTTTGGCTAGACATTAGAAAACAAAGTGATTAGCACGAAAACAACTATCCCAAAAAAACAACTAGCTCTTATCCATGAACATTTTGGAAAACTGGACAATCTAATTAAGTAACCCCATTAACACACATATATATAATGTTCAAATTCATTCATACACCTATAAAATCCAATCAATCAAAGTTGGAGGTTGTAGCTGGTAGTTTCACAAAAGGTGTTACACTGACACTTAGGTAAGATTGATATGTAATAGTATTAGCAGTTAGCATTGTGTCTCAGATTATTAAATTTCAAAAACTAGTCACGAGGTTACTAATTGGCTCATTACAAATATGTAAAGACAATAAAAATTTCATTAGATTAATACATAACACTTAATACCTAATTTAAAAACAAATCCCATTCATAGGATTTACATAATGAGTCACTAACCCATTGTGCTGTACAATATCCTACACCACTATAAATAAATCTGTCTTCACTAACCAATTGTGTTGTACAATATCCTACACCACTAACCAATTGAAAGAATTTTTTTATTTTGGTCTTAAGCACTCAGAACTTCACAGTCATTGATTTTTCCTTCTAGGAGTCAACCTTCCCTATTCATATTATGGTGGGCCTTTACAACATCATTCGGATTTTACAAGGCTATTCTTAGGATTCATTATAGTTGAAACTTCTTCTAAATGCCCCTTTTCCAATGCATTCTATTCTCATTCCAGTACATGTTATTTTCATTCTATTTTCAAGATTTTGCATTTTGAAAGTATTTTGAAGATTTTGTGTTGTGAAGGCGTTTAGAGTACTAACTCATTGAGCATGGTACATTGGATGTCAACTAAATTTTCTTCCATTCCATGTATTCTGTTGGGTTGTAGTTTCTTTAGATTCAGTTGCAATTTAGGGGAAATAAAAACTATTTCCCATACAAATAAATTACTCGATCTTGATCTCAATCCCGATCTGGATCATTTGACTCTCTAAAGACTCAGACGGTCATAAGCATCAAGATTTCAGTCTCGAGAATCTAACTCTTTTGGGGTTTATATATTACTCAAGATTGAATAATCCGGATCTCAATAAATAGGTTGCTAGAACTATTCTATCTGTAACTTGGGTCTTTCTCTATCTGTAACTATTCTAACCTAGTTATGTTGTTATCTTGACTTCTAGGTCTTGCTCTAGGTCTTGTTCAAAAACTGTAACTGGCTAACCTACACCTACCTCTCTAGTCAACAAAAGGCCAAGTAATCGAAGGATCTACCACTACTACTCCAAGGAAGGATATACTACTATATTACATAGGTATTTCTAGATAGAATATCATGAAAATGGTAGAGGAAGCATATCTAGTAGAAATTCAATTTCCATGCTAAAGCCCGCTAAAGGCACTTATTCCCAACCTGTTATAGGATTTTTACATAAACAATAAAGAATTGTTCCACATCTTATTACTAGTTTAAGGAAAGAACAGATAAGTGCTCCATCCCTAGTTGGAAGGTAAGGATTGCCCACCATTCCCGTTTTGGAACAAAGGAAAGAAATACCCATCTGTAAGGGCGTAGATAGGTGAGGGTTTGATTTGTTTAAACACTAAAAAATAAATAGGCCAGGTCATTTACACAGTAGATATGGTTTCCCCTTTCTGAAATAAATGACTAAACCTCTACATAGCTTGACCCTTGCCTATAAGAAGAATAGGGCAATCAACAAAGAAAACTAACCGTGCTTCTTAGCCATATTTCGTTTTCTGTTGAAACTCTAGAAACTCGTGGATGTAAAAGTGCTAGAAGTTCCTCATTGTGTGTTGCAAAAGCACTAGAAACCCTTCTCTAGCTCCTATATATGAAATCCCAACTAATCAAAAAATCAAACAGAAAAAATACGCATGAATGCATTTCAAAATAATTGGAGAAGATATTGACATAAATACCAAATCACTCTGAAATAATTATTTGTTGATCAAGTTGGCCCTTCAAAAATAGTGCATAATCTCCTCAGCCATGACTTTCTCTCTGAATTGACACAAATTCACATACACATAACAAAAACATTTGCACACACACAACACAACACATTTCAAGCATACAACAATGCTCTATATTACATTCACCCATAAAACACTATATTTATGGAGCACTCCATAAGACACATAGCTTTACATTGAAGTGCTCGAGAGAGAAAGAAAGAGAAACCAAATTTGAGTGAATAGATAAATAAAATTTGGTAGGGTCACCCCTCCTTCTGAAATGCTTTTGCTAGTAGGTATTTTCAAGGGGAAGGGAATTTTGTATGGAGGATCCTCAGGTTAATCTCAAATGCATATTTTGGGAGATAAGTGGCAAATGGGGTTATGAGGTCAACGTATCCCTAAAGCCCCTAAAAACCCTAGATATATCATACACGATGTCTATAAGATAATACGAAAAACATGAGAGATCATCCTTTTATATGTAGGTTTATAGGAATTTGACTGACAGAGAAGGAATTGGAGCATTGGACACAGTACAATTGGCAACAAAAGGGAGAGGTGGATTTGAGACCAGGACCAAAATGTTTCTTCACTGTCATATTTTCTAACCTTGAATATAAAGCTAGTATCTTTGAAGGGGGTTCAAATATTCTTAACAATGTGGGTCTCTACATTAGGCACTAGGAAGCTTGTTTCAACTTGGACAAGGAGGAATTCACAAAAGCATCGATATGGGTAAGATTGTACTCTTTACCCCTAGATTTATAGCTACTAGAAATTCCAGAAGGTATAGGGCAAGCACTATTGATCAATGGCTATCATTGATGTCAACCCAAGTAGCACCAGGGGTTACCCCAATCTTGCATGGGCATTTTTACTTGAAAAATCCTATTCTAAGTTAAGGATCTTCTACGTGGAGTCTACTCATCGAGATGTTTTTGTTGATATATGGCATGCCACGTAGTTCTTCATGGTTTGAGAGTTATTTGTATAAAAAGTTAGTAACCACACTTAGTGGGCTAAAACCCCATGGGGTTGTGGCATGACATTCATCATTTGTTGTTGTCATTGAATAGTCAATAATTAACAATTTTTTATGCTCATAAAATCCCTCCAATGTTCACTTGTTGAGGACCCTCTCAACTCAAGACATTTCTATAAATAGTGACCCTCATATCCTCCTCTAACAAGTACTTTTCAATGAACTATCTTGTGAGAACACCTCTGACTAGTGGACAAACTGACAATCGGAACTAGCATTTGTAACTTTTGGGTAGGTAGCCTTACTCATCTCTTCAATGTTACTGGTTTATTTCCTGATTGTTGGAAACCTGCAGCTGTCTACGAAACCCCTACTCCTCTTCTTGGCCCGGTCACACCTTTTGGGCACAAAACTACGATGTGGCTCACAAGAAAGAGGGAAAATCTTGCAATCTCGCAGTTTCTGGGTAGAAAACTGCGATTTGGAGCTAAAAATAGGGGTGGTATGTTGGCTTGGTGGGGGCTGTAGGTTGATTAGTTGAGGTCAGTGTTTTCTTATCTGAACTAACAATACATGTGGTGTTTTGTAGGTATGGCAGAGTTGAGAATCAACTGGCGTGAGCGACATTTGGATACCCTTCGATCTAAGATTTAGAGGGATTAAGGGGTTAGAGCGGCGTTACCTCGCTATGGGGTTCTCAAGTTGGTAGAGAACCCATTGATGAGGGTAGGTGAGCCCTTGCTATCGAGGATTGTGAGTGATTAGGATCCAGACCAGGAGGTCTTTGTAGCACAAGGGCACAAGATTGAGCTCACGTTACAGGATATTTACTTCTTGAACAAACTCCCTCCCATAGGGGTGGTGGGGGATATACATCTGGTGTTGCCTCATGATAGGAACATTATAGAGTTTTTGGAGTGCCATTGTCCATGGGGTGTGCATGTGAAGGGAAAAACCATCCTGATCAGTGATCTAGAGAGGCTAGAGACACGGGTTGTTGCTGCAGTAGTGCTATGTGTCTTGGGCAGTGAGGCATTCCACCATATCACTGGTGGGTAGATAATGCTGGTTGAGAGTGTTTTGGTGGGGAACTACTATGGTGGGGCCCAAATGATGTTGTCATCATTGAAATGATAGTTGAGTCTATGCAAGAGAGAGGTTAACTGCGATTATGCATTTGGTACAGTGTTGTGTACGTTCTTCTTTGAGAAGATACCCACCTTTTGTCCTCATGTACAGATATGAGATGGGGGCCCACAGAAGCCTAGGAGGCGCCACTGGGGGCGTCTACTATGGAGAGGAGGAGGAGGGGGAGTCAAACGGGTGTTCTGAATCAAAATTTTCACACACTAGGATCAGATTCCCCTCTACAATGACGATTTTCCTTATAGTGGGATGAACTATCAGGGTGATCATGACCTACCACTTCCACCCAAGTGAGCATGGGGACCACATGGTAAATGTTAAGTTGTTATTTTTATGGTGCATTTCATATTTTTATCACATGTATATGGTACTTAGTGTAAAATATGTAGCATGCAAACATAGCACCAGTAAAACTGGTAGGATATGGGAGATGAGCCAAAACACTAGTGGTTGCATATTAGGGAACATCATTGTCACGTGAGGGTCCAAAGGATAGTGTGCTACTCAATGATCTACACCGTAGGTGTGAGGTACTCTTGACCAGAGTTTTTGAGCACAGATGGCATGAGTTAGATGATCGATACATAGATGAGTGTATAGGCCTTCCCTAAGAGTGGTGAGGGATCATGCGACACAAGGCGATGGCTGGTCAGGTAGTACATGATCTATGTGCAGGTGGAGCAAAACCTTTGGTGGGCGATCCACCGAACAATGACTAGATATGGGGACATGTGGGTCCCTTTGGTTTTGATTTTCGTAACATGTTATGGGCATGTCATATGTATTTAGAGTTATGGGCTCCAAACACTTATATGTTTTACGTGATACATAATATGATTATGCATTTGATATGACGATAATGGTTCACCATATGTTATGTTTATGGTCTTCTTCTATGGTATATATGTGATAAATGCCAAACTAGAATGTTATTTACAATGGTATCTACATAGCTATTTTTGGCTCTAGGAACATGACTCAAAGTGATGGTTTCAAATTCACATACCAATAACTTAACTCAGATATTTTATAAATAGGACTTGGTTACGCACATGATACACACCATTCAATTGCATGACAAGCATCAAGGAATCTAAATGAACATGAAGATGGAGGATGCGATGATCAAGGGTGTCGATTAACAAACCTATCACTACATCATACTCGGCTTGGTTATTGGTGGCAGATCCAATGCACAAATAGTTCAAAAGTACTAACGTATGCAAGGGGGTGTAAATGGCCCAAGTTGTCAAGGCTAGATTCCTGGAGAAGTGACTCGCACCGTTGTCATAACCAATATATAGTGTGGATGATGGATCCATATGAATGGTGCAAAATACAACAAATGAGATGATGTACCCTACCTAATTTCATGATAGAAATAAAGACATGCAAATCAATGGGATATGCAATGAGTGAAATTTCTTGGGGAATGTACTGGGTGTTAGAGTCTATATTTACCTCAGCCTGAGAAAGGTAGGATCCAGGACCAACATCAAACCACGCTTAACCTGGTAGCTATCCCTATCAGGTCGGGAGAGGGCTCTCTCCTGGTTAATCTCAGCAAATTATGATTAATAAGGGCTTGAGATGATTGATAGAAATACTTATCTTAGGCTAGGTATGTGTGTGCATGGGTTTGATTGAATAAAATGATGATTTGTTGGCTCATATGGAAAGGTAGATTTTGGGTGCGGGGAATGAGGCTCAGTCTTGCAGAGATCTCAATGGGGCAAGGTAGGCAATTATTTTTGGCACTTCAAATTGAATGAGATGGAAGGATTAGACAGGTGAGGAGCTGAGGAGGGCAAGAAAACTCATGGATCCTGTCCAAATAGCTGAAAACATCAAAAGCTAAAGCAAACCCAAGGTGGAGCACTGTAATTTCAATGGATTCTACCTTTCTCCCTTGTTTGATTTAGCTAAGAAGAAACAAGATAGATAATGGCATACAATATCATAAGTAAATTCACAATTACAAAAGAAAGCACTGCATCAAGACAAATTGCCACATGGATCCCAAAAAGTGCTGCAAACCCTAGTCTCAATTCCTTAGCCAAAATGTTGATATGAGTGTACAATGAAGCTCAAGGCTTTCTCAAAAGTCCAACCATGCTAATGACTTAAAAATCACAAGATATAGACAAACCATAGCTCATCCTAGCTTCTAGGGGTCGAGATCACTAGTTTAGGGGCTGTTCCAACTAATTCTAAACTGAGAACTAGGAATTAGGTAGTGAAATAACATGCCTCTAGAAACTAGGGAACTTATTCATTCAGTTTCAAACAACCTTTTAATAGATGAATCTACCTCCATAAGTGAAAATTAGACATATTTACATCATGATCCATCAATGTACATTAAATTACATCACAAATTTGACATTAAGAAGGTGAAAAAGTCAAACTGGCAAAAGCTAGGCGAAAAACAGAGCATTCCTGGTCAAACTGGGCCAAATTTCCTCTATGCACCACACTTGATTCTCTATACGTAGCGCCTGTTTGGAGCCACTTTTGGAGGCCTTTCCAGTGTCAAAATTTTCTCCAAGTGTGCTTGCTGGAAAGGTATGCCTATCTACTTTCCAACCCAAGTGGAGGTTTTGAATTTGGCCTCTATTTTCCCCTCCAAAATTGATTTCTCCCAACACTACTTCTTATGTGTCAAAATAGGGGCAGTAAGGTCATTTTTGATTGTTTTTTACCTTTTTGAGGGCTCAAAACCTGTCAAAATTTCTTGGCCATTGGTAGGCAAGCATATTTTCCGAGACAAATCCAAATATGCTGAGTTTTTGTCATTTGGAGGCCTCCATAAAAAACGAGCGCCAGTTGGCGCCGTGCATTGGGCAGAAATCTCTGTGTTTTAGCCAAAAATTTCAAAAATGCAAAAATTGTCCCAAATTTTTCAAAATTTGGGCTGAGTCTTCTCCATCAAGTTTTTTTATGGGACAAGGAAGCCTTGACCAAGATCTAAAAGTTATGTTGCACTTTTTGCCTCCTTGATTCCTCCTTCAACTTGGCCTTCAAGTTCCTGATTCTTGCTTTGCACACGTTGTTTCTCACCAAGTAGTGATGGGCCATGTGCCTCAACATAGTTTTTTCGTTGTTGGCCTTCTCTAGCATCCTTTCCCAAGTGCAAGTTTTTCCTCTCAAGCCAAGATTCCCGGTCATGTTCAATCTCTTGCTCATACCCATGATCACTATGTCTTTCCATTGTTTTGCTTTGGTTTTGAAAAATGTGGTTTTATATGGATGGTTTTGTGGATAACAGTGTGAAAATATGGTGGAGGAATGAAATGGGTAGAGTGTATGGAAGAGAGTGTAAAAAATGTATGTATGAATAGAGCTTAGGGATGGGAGTAAGGTTTAGGGATATGGATAGGGTTTGGGGATAGGGGTGAATGAATTTAGGGATATGGGGGATAGTGAAATGGGTTAACGAAACTAGAAAAGAAGTGAGGGAATAAAAGTTGAGGGAGTGATGGCAACAAAAACAAATTTACAAACCCTAAACAATCATGTTTTGAACAAATATTGCAAGGAGGTAGGGTTTTGAATTTTTTCACTAAATCATCATAAACATCTTAAGACACACTTTCATTGGCATTTGGATAGTTGTTGACTTACTTTGGACAGAAGGAAACCAATAAAATTGAGAATATGGATGAATTTGTCGTGAAAATGGCTTGCAGCTCTATGCGTCGCGGCACAAACCCAATGCGTCGCGCTCCAAACCCAGCGCATCATGCCACCAAACCCAATGCATAGCGATTTTTGCAGGAGACTTTTGGAGACTTTCCTGGAATCCAAAGTGGGCATGGGGTATCTAGTTGGAAAGGTTATTGAATCTACTTTCTAACCCAACTGGAATTTTCAATTTGGAGTTCATTTTCACTGTCAAAAATCAAATCTCCCAAGATTGGTCAAAATGTCCAAAATGAGGCTGCTTAAAGGCAGAATGCTGTTGCAGTCAACTTTTGAATGTATTCATGAACTCCAAATTGAGCTCATGATAGCTCATTGGAAAGATATTTGTGTCTAGTTATTAGTTGATGCATCATAGAAGTCATTTGGCCAACCAATCTAGGAGAAAGCTTTATTTTCCCAAGGTCACTTTAGAGGTGCATCAATTCTCCCGAGGCAACAGTATTTTTGACATTTCTCTAAAACCATGACACCTGTGTACGCATCATAGTAGTCCAATATAAAGAGCCTCTTAGAATTAATAGCTTGCTTATATGTCCATTGGCGATGCATAATTTCACCCAAATATTTCTTTACTTTAAAAAAGTATAAGTTTGAATAAGTTGTAAAATTAATTTAATGACTTAATTAGGAGTACCTGTTCCACTGGAATTCCATCTAGGTCTTATTGAACTTTCCAGGGGCCATAAATTTGTTTGTTCAAGTCGTTGGATGGTGGAAAGCTCTATTATATAGGAAATGCCTTATTGACACTACATCAAGCCGAAAGCCATTTCTACTAGTAATAATAACATAGCTTGCTTTTGCTGCCTACTTATAGACATCAAATGACCATGATTCACTCCTGCAAGTGTCTGGCGGGCAAACTCTTTGCCATTATTCAACGCTTGATCATTCCCTATAATTAACCAGATAAGTAATTACACTAGTTCACTCAGATTAAGCACCCTTTTAATAATTCTAGTGGCTATCATATTTTTAATTCATTATGGCTCACAGAAGGTTATACAGAAAGTAATTACCTTATCATTTTTCATCCTAAAAATAAAAAAAATATGATTAAATTCTACTAACTGCTAATAATATCAATAAGTGGAAAATTGAATAGTGTTTGGACATCTGAATGAAAAATCTCCTCAGACACTTCGTGAGGAATGATCCTTCCTAAGGAATGATCTTTTCAATATAGGTTTTCATATAGGTGCAACGCGTGGTAGTGATAATATAGATACCAATGTTGGCTCTAATTAACGCTTATTATAATTAAATGGCCACGTTGAATCAGGTATAATCGATATTGTTGGAGTTTTTATTTATCAGTGGTTATGAACAATAGTCCAGGTATTCAGGCATAAGTAATGGTTTATGAATTTTTTAATATTAAAAGTAATTATTAATTAAAATTATTTTATTAAAACCAAGTGAAATAGGAAACCTAGAATACCCCAATACAATACCAAGCCACAGAAGGAACATAGAGTACCCCAATAAAATACCAAGCCACATAGGAAATATACTCAAAGCCAATGCTTCATTAAAGTCGAGGGAAAGAAGATATGCATATAAGCATCATACATTATAGTACTGGCAATCACATAATTGATCAAAGAATTTGCCATGGATGGTAACAACGGTTGTAATTAGATTTACAAAAAAAATCATCATAGCTACCCGACCTCATTGAAAATTTCACATCTATCGTTGAGTTTATTTCGTTTATAGCGATAAAATTGTCAAGTTTGATGCCAAATGACAACTATCTATTAGTACTATTTTCATGTTTAGTTCTCAACACTTTTCAATCATTACTCATAGTTATGTTGTAGCATGGGTTATATTATATAGATTTGCTAATGGTACTTGTTGATTGTAAATTATTTTCTCCATAGAGAATTGTTAACGGGCAATCAAAAGTTATATATGCAAAGTGTTGATCATAGTGCAAAGAGCTGTGTGAATGGATTGTTTTCTTGTTAGAAATTACCAATTAGCATTCGCGGGTTTAATTTCTATGTATTGTGTAATCAATTCAATTTTACAGCTAACTTGAACTCTAATGTCGCTATGGGTTATAATGGATTCCCACTATGATGCTTAGTGGAAGGCAATTGCACATAGGAGTGTGAATCGATTCCAGTGGTTCATATATAATAAACGTCAACCGTAGATATTACATGGGTTCTGGTAAATATTAAATTACTAAAGTTTTAGTGGATGGATGGCATGAATGTTCAAGATGTTGAAGATAATGGAGAATATCCTAGAATAGGTAGAATTGGTTCACATAACCTCAGGATAGGAATTAGCTTCTATTTCTTAGGATGTTGTTCTAACTTCCCTATAACCATGTTTTCTATTTAATGTGTAATGTACATGAACAATGTAGAGCATTCTGCAGAGCCAAACTCTCCTGGTTCAGACTCTCTTTCGTAGAGCTAACCTGTGGGTTTTATTTTTAATACAAACATTGCCATTTTTATCATGGTATCAGAGCGTCAGGGATGAGTAACCTATACGTTGGCTGGTGGGTGGTTCTTTGAATCAAGGTCATTGCAGTTGTAAGGTGGATAACTTCGATGATTCTAAAATCCTTGTTGGTTTTGAGTGTACATCTACGACGAGTGCACTGTATCTCTTTCACACATATTTTCTAACTTTTTCATCATAGGAAAGACGTGTATAGCTGCAATGATGTTGCAGAAATGACAAGAACTTCTGTGACGATCGTAGAAGCCAATAACAAGGCTGTAGTTGTCAGTGAAGCTGTGAGGGGAAGAAAATAATAAGGTTGTAACTGACAATAGAACGTTGTCTGGAGGGCTGAGAAGAAAGCCATGGTGATATGCAGGTGTGTTGCGAGATCAGACAACATTGAAGAATAGTGATCTGTCTCTGTCGCAGATTTCGGGTAAATTTAACATCTTTTTACCTGTCGATTTTTTTTTCTAAATCAACAAGATGAATAACAATATATTTGAAGCATGCATGAATGAGCATAACAAGCTCGATGGTTCCAATTATGAAAATTGGAAGTTCAAGATGCAGACTCTACTAGAAGTGCAGAGTGCTTGGACGATTGTGAATGGGGATGAGCCAAGGCCTGCGGCTAGATCAACATCGGTCAGAGATTGGGAGAAACAAGAAAGTAGAGCAAGGACAATGTTAAAGATTTTATTGATAGACTTCATTATACCACACATCAGAGAAGGTAAGTGAGCTAACGGGATTTGGGAAATTCTAAAGGAATTGTATGAGATCATGACTTAAAATCGTCTTCTGTTCCTCAAGAGTAAGATCCTGTCCATGAATATGGAGGAGAATGAAACAATTTCTTCATTAGTAGCAAGGATCAAGGATTTAAAAACCAAATTATCAGACATTGGTCATACATTTGATGATACAAATCTTGTAACCATTACAATGAATGGTGTCACTGATGATTATCAAATGTTCATCACTGGGATAAATGCCAAAGAGAAGATCTTGCATTTTGAAGAGCTGACAGGTATACTGATGCAGGAAGAAGAGAGGAGATCGAATCTGAAGCCCTAGAGTGTTGATCGTGCATTGATGGCGAGGAAAAAGTTCTACAAGGGAAAGGAGGTCCACAACAGCAAAATGGAGCAAGTTCATAGAAACGACCAAATCTGACTCAAGGTATGCACCCGAATAAAAAATAATCTAGAACTAAATGTTTCCATTGCGGAAAATTGGGTCATATTTCAAGGGAGTGTAGGAAAAAGAAATATCATGAAGAAAAACAGAAGCCAAAAAGACATGCAGGTCATCTCGCAAATGGTGTTAGGTGAAGAATTTAAGATTGTTCATGGCAAATCGTGATGAAAATGTTGATGCAGACATCTAATATGTAGATTTAGGAGCGTCAACACACATGACAAGGAATAAGAACTGGCTGGAGGATTTTAAAGAAATCAAGGAAGGCACACAGATTTACCTAGGTGATGACAGAAGTCATCAAATCATGGAAAGGTTTCTGCCATTCTACCAAACACTATTATCAAACAAATTTACAATGTGATGTATTTGCCTGGCATAACAAAGAACTTGATTTCTGTATCAATGATTACAGATCAAGATTTGAAAGTTGAATTTTAAAAATCTAATTACTACATTAAAGATCTGTTAGGTGGCATGAAGAAAATTGCTACAGGAATCCGAACAGGAGGACTGTACATGTTGGATGTGAGACCTGCACCGGTTTGAGCATGGACAACAACGAGCCTGACTACAGAAGAGCTTTGGCATCAAAGATTTGGCCACATCAGCTACAATGATTTGCTGTTATTACAAAGGAAGGAAATGGTAAGAGATCTTCCTATGCTAAACCAAGTACATAATGATTGTGATGCCTGTACTTTAGGAAAAATGCATAGAGAATAATTTCCTGTTAGAGTAGAAAAGAAACAGAGGAATATACTGGAGTTAGTGCACACAGACCTTTGTGGTCCCATGCAGACAAAATCATTAGGATGTGCACTGCATTTTCTACTATTTATTAATGATTGTACGAACTTTTCTTCAGCGTATTTCTTATGTAAGAAGAGTCATACATTCGAATACTTTAAGAAGTTTAAAAATATGATTGAAAGACAAATAGCGAAATAGATAGAAATTCTTCATTCAGATCAAGGGGGAGAATACAGGAAAGATGAGCTTAGCAGATATTGTAAAGATCATGGAATTTTATAGCAGTTCATAGTACCCCATACTCCACAGCAGAATGGAGTGATAGCAAGAAAGAACAGAACTCTGGTGGAATGTGCTAGAAGTATGCTGAAAGGTAAGAATATTTCGAATGGTTTTTGGGCTGAAGCAGTGAATACTATAGCTTATTTGAAAAATAGGAGTCCTACAAATAGCCTTGAGTTTAAAACTCCTTTTGAAGCTTTATATGGATATAAACCTGCAGTAAAACACTTAAGAATATTTGGATGTAAGGCATTTTCCCACGTACCAAAGGAAGATAGAAGAAAATTAGACTCAAAAGCCATCAGATATATTGTTATATGGTATTGTTCATCATATAAATCACACAAATTATTTAATCCCTCTATTCACAAGATCTTTGTTAGTAGAGATGTTAAATTTCGTGAGTAGGATAATGAAGAACCTGATGAGCACTATGATGGATGGGTCATTCCGTACTTTGAGGAAGAAGAAGCAGAGAACAATTAGGGTCAACAACAAACAAAGGAAAAGAATGAACAACAACAACAACATCAGCAATAGTAGCAGCAGCAGGAAGAAATAAATGATGATCGAATAAGGTTTGAAACCACAACCCCAACGCTCAGGAGATCAGGTAGGAAAGCTCAAATTCCTGCAAGATGTAGGGAAAATGCTTTTATAACTAGTATGATGAATGTGGTTGAACCGTCTTGTTATAAAGAAGCAAATGAAAGTAGTGAATGGAAAATAGCCATTGAACAGGAATACGATTTAATAATTTGAAATAACACTTGGGAATTGGTAGAAATTCCTAGAGGAAAACAGACCATAGGTTGTAAATGGTTATATAAACAAAAAATTAATGTAGATGGAACTATAGAAAAACTAAAATCTAGGTTGGTAGCAAAGGGGTACACATAAAAATAAGGGATAGACTATGAGGAAACCTTCTCCCCTGTAGCTAAATTGAACACTATCAGAATGTTAATCGCTTTAGCTACTAAGAAACATTGGATGATGCACCAACTAGATGTTTATCTAGAGCAACCAGAAGGGTTTGTCCAGAAAGGAAAAGAACATTTAGTTTGTAGATTGAAGAAAGCACTTTATGGACTAAAACAAGCTCCCAGGTCATGGTAAGAGAGAATTGATTCATTTTTCTACAAGATGGCAATAATAGAGGCAAGAATGACCCTGATATTTACACCATGAAAGATGAACAAGGGTGCATAGTGTTGATTTCATTATATGTAGATGATTTGATAATTACAAGTGATGCTACATATCAAATTGATGAAATCAAGGAACAGATGTCACAGATGTTTGAGATGAAGCACCTTGGTGAACTCAGATACTATTTAGGTCTCGAGATTCGGAGAGATTCAGGTCAAACATTTCTATCTCAAGCAAAGTATGTCAAAGTATTGTTAGAAAAGCTTAGAATGGATCAGTGTAAGCCTGCACCGGTACCATTGAAGCTGACCATCAAATTGCAGTTGGAGGATGGCTCAAAAGTAGCGGATGCAACACTTTACAAGCAACTAGTTGGGAGTCTGATCTACCTAACCACCACTAGGCCTGATTTGGCTTATGCAATCAGTGTGCTAAGCCAATTTATGTCTAAGCTACTTGAAAGCGACTGGAATGCAGCAAAGAGTGTTTTAAGGTATCTATAAGGTACTGTAGATTACGATATTATTTACACTAACTCTTCTGATGTTAGATTGGCAGGATTTGCCGATTCAGATTGGGAAAGAAATGTAGATGATTGCAGATCTATAATAGGTTATGCATTTAGTCTTGGATCTGGGGTGATCACATGGAGCAGCAAGAAGCATAACACAGTCTCCTTATCTTCAGCAAAAGCAGAGTATCAATCCATGTGTGCAGCAACGTGTGAGGCGATTTGGTTGCAGAGACTTCTCTGGGATGTCAGGGAAGAACATAAAGTCGGAACAACAATCAGATGTGACAATAAGAGTTCAATCATGTTGGCTAACAATCTGGTGTTTCAAAAAAACACTAAACATATTAATACTCAATTTCACTTTGTCAGGGAGAAAGCGTAATCCAAATAAATTCATCTGGAATATTGTAATACATGTGATAATGTTGCGAACATTTTCACTAAGCCTCTAGTAAAATTTAAGTTTCAAATGTTTAGGGAGATGTTAGGCATATATGTGAACCCATTCTGCTTTAATGGGGAGTGTTGAAGACAATGGAGAATATCCTAGAATAGGTAGAATTGGTTTGACGTAACCTTAGGATAGGAATCAATTTCTATTTCTTAGGATGATGTTTTAACTTCCCTAACACCATGTTTTCTATTTAATTTGTAATTTACATGAACAATACAGAGTGTTCTGCAGAGCCAGACTGTCCTGGTTCAGACTCTCTTTCGTAGAGCTGACCAGTGGGTTTTATTTTTAATACAAATATTGCCATTTTTATCACAATCACCAACAATTAGTCCATACTTATGAGTCAGTTTATGGAGAGTCCTGCTATTTGCATGAATAACATGGGAACAAGTACATGTACAGCCAACAATTAGTCCATACTTATGAGTTAGTTTATGGAGAGTCATGCTATTTGCATGCATAACATGGGAACAAGTACATGTACAACTACATAACATGGGAACAAGTACATGTACATGTAAGTCAGTTGTAGTTCCCTAAGCTATGTCAGTTAGTAGTTTTGAGTCTGAGTTCATTGGAAATTGCATAGGATTTGTTCATTCCATGTTTTCCAAGCCTAGCAATTGTTGAAAGTCGTCGACATAACTGGTTATGATTATGAGATGAACCCTTCAGTCTTCCCCATGTGTAGAACATGGTAATATTATTTAATTAGGGCAACAACATGGTAGTAGTAGTATTTAATTAGGATAGATCATATGGAATAGGAATGTGATGATGATGAGATAAAATAGTCATACTACTTGACAATGATCTCCTGGAACCAGTTTCAGGTGGAAATTCTAAGAGAATCAAAATTTCCATTTTTCTCTCCCTTATTAATTAAGTAGTTTAATTAAAAAATTCTTTTTCCTTTGATCTATTATTAATTACGTAGTTTTATTAATTATATAAGCATCTTGTTTTCAAAAATCCTTTTTCCTTTGATCTGTTATTAATTAAGTAGTTTTATTAATTATATCAGCAACATGTTTTCTCTTTCAACGTTTATTTATTTTTATTAAGTTTGCAATGTAACATTTATTTTTATGAAGAGAAAAGAAATATAGTTACGAGGGCATCTGTGTTATCCATTTTTTATTAAATTTTGCAATCTAACATTCATTTTTAGTAAATGGAGAGAAAAGAAATATATTTATCAAGAATTTGCGTTTTCTAGTTAGATTTTAAAAAATAAATACTTATTATGATTGAATATTTGTCTTGCATTATGACTTTATGGTTATATAAAAATATATATCTTATAAATTTTCTTTAGGAATGATGCATTTAATTATGTTATAAGTTGTTATGAAACATTTGTATATTAACAATATTATTTCAATGTTGTATATTGCAGAAAATCTATCACTACCAAAGGTGCCCCTACCCTCGAAGACATTATCTAATTTTACATTTTGTAATGATATAATTATTAAAAGGTGTATTTTTTTTTGTTTAGATGGGCCCATCAAAAAATGTACATGAACACAAACTGTCATTAATAAAAGGAGTAGGCCTTCTTTTTGTGGAGGTGGATTCAACCCCTCCAAAAGGCTCTTAGGAGGGTTAAATGGTAACCCTCCTTTGATTTGTGTTCCTTGTGGTCATGTTTTTCATGATCTTTAGTTTATAGCAAGTCCAATATGCACAAACACACATATTTCCTTTTATTATAATAATAATGTATAAACACATTTTAAACATCTTCCCAACATATATACAAAAGGCAAAATCACCTTTAGTCACATAAATCATTTAACATTTTTTCAATCTTTTAAACATCTTCCACACATACACACACAAATGGAAAAATCAGCTTTATTCACATCACTCATTTAACATTTTTTCAATGTTTTAAGCATCTTCCCACATACACAAACAAATGGCAAAACCACCTTTATTCACTTAAATCATTTAAAAAAATTTCAATGTTTTAAACATCTTCCCCACATACACACAAAATGAAAAATCACTCTCATTCACATAAATTATATAACAATTATAACCTAAATTTATTTATATTTTTTAATTTCTATTTTTCCTTTTGAGTTTTGATTTTGATTTATTTTTTTTATTATATTTTTTATTATTATAAGTATGTTATATAATTTATTTTTACCTTCTTTCCATATATATAAATAAATATAATTTAATATTTTTATTGATATTTTTATAAATTTATATTAAATACTCATATATATTATTTAGAGGGTTTGTAAATATCTAAATATTTTTATTATGTATTTGTATAAATTTAAGATATGTAAATGTTTGTATATTGGTTTGATTATTTATATACAATAGTCATCCAACCTTTGCGGGACAAGGAATTTTATTTGATTACAAATATTTATAGTCCAAAAAATCCTGATGATAAATTGGGGCTTCCTACCTCACTGGAGGAATTAAGAAACATGCATTCAAGTATCCCCTGGATCTTGGGAGGGGAATTTAACATGATTAGGTCCATATCGGAAAAAAAGGTGGAACCAGATCACTGAGCAGAGATTCCATATCATTTCAGAAGTTCATAAACAACATGAGGCTAGTAGATACAGAGAGAAGTAATGGTATCTTCACCTGGAATAATAAAAGGAGAGGAGAGTCTCAAGTGGCCTCAAAACTGGACAGATTTATTATCTCGGAGGACCTCATCCTGACATGCCCTAACTTGTTAGCTATGATACTCCCTTTTGATGCCTTGGAGCACTGGCCTATTCAACATGAAGTGTCCTTTATAGTAACTCCAATAAACAGACCTTTCAGGTTTGAAAACATGTGTCTTACCCATCCTAACTTTATGAGCAATATTGAAAAATGGTGGATATAGAATATGCAAGTTCAGGGCACTAAAATGTTCTTCTTGCATAAAAGATTGAAAAACATCAAAATCAGGCTTAAAGATTAGAATAAGATTGAGTTTGGCAACATTTTTGAAGCCAAAAAAATAGTTGAACAAAATCTACAAGAAATTAATCAGATCCTCACCACAGATGGCTTCAACAAGGAGAGAAGGGAACAAGCTGAAAATCATCAACAAGAATGGGAAGTATTATGCAAGCAAGAGGTAATATTCTGGAAATATAAATCAAGGGTACTATGGTTAAAAGAAGGAGAAAGGAATACTTGGTTTTTCACAAATCTACCATGGATCACAGGTCTCCTAACAAGATTTCAAAAATCAAAGATTCTCAAGGAAATAAACTCAACACCCACAAAGAAATAGAAGTTGTTCATGTTCAACATTTCGAAGGAATAGCTGAGGAACCTCTTTTAGATAGATCTCAATTCATCAATGAATTTAGAAAGCACATTCATAAGCTTGTGACAAGAGAAGACAATTATAATCTAAAACAAAATTGAATGAAGAGGAGGTCAATGGAGTCATCAAAGAGATGCAAAAAAGGAAAAGCGCTGGGTCCAGATGGCTTCAATGTTGACTTCTTTAAAGCATGTTGGGGAATAATCAAGCATGATATCGTCGATGTGGTGTAGGACTCAAGGAAAAACAAAATTGTTTTGAAGGTGCTCAATATGTCTTTCATATCCGTGATTCCAAGGCATGTTAATGCTATGACACCACACAGATTTAGAACAATAGCATTATGTAATGTGGTGTATAGAATTATCTCCAAAATAATTGCCAACAGGCTTAAGCCCCTTCTTCCAACTCTCGTGTCTGAGGAGCAAACTAGATATATGGAAGGCAGGAAAATTCTCAACAATATCATTCATGCTCATGAGGTGGTTCACTCACTTAAGAACAATAGGCAGGTAGGAATGATTATACAACTTGACCTAGAAAAATCTTATGATAAGTTAAGTTGGGCTTACATCACGGAAGTTCTAATATCTTATGGATTTGACCATAACTGGATAAGATGGGTAATGGCCCTTTTAACTAACTCCAGTTTTTCAATCTTGTTAAATGGTTCACTATCCACAACCTTCAAACCTTCGAGAGGTCTCAGACAAGGAGATCCACCCTCACCCTTCCTCTTTATTCTCATGATGGAAGGGATTGGCAATGCTATCAAATTTTCCAAAGCAAAAGGCCAAATCCATGGTCTTAAACTTACCACGAATGGAGAGCTTTGACCCATCAACAATTTGTGGACGATACCATGCTACAGGGTACACCCATGGTCAAGGAAGCTCTAGCCCACAAACAAATCCTGAATGATTTTACAAAGGCTGCGGGTATAGAGGTAATCGTTCCCAAATCAAAGATTTTCTTTTTTAATACTAACATTACTATTCAGAGACATATTTCTAGAATTATAGGCTTTCAGAGAGATATGCTACCCTCCAAATATTTGGGAGTACCTCTAATAGACAAACCTCTGAGCAAGGAAGTTTGGGATCCTATAACCAATAAGCTCCACGACAAAATCTGAAAATGGACAAATAGGTCTTTGAATTTAGTAGGACAACTAATGCTCACAAAAGCTAAAATTCAAATAGTTCCCATCTTTATGTTTTCAGCCCTTCCAGCTCCTAAAGGAGTTATGCAACAATGCAGAAATATCCAAAGAGATTTTCTTTGGGGTGAAGGGGAAGAGAAAAAGAATGGGCTTCAGTCGCCTGGGAAAAGATCTGTAAACCTAAGACACCTGGAGGTTTGGGACTTGATGACCCTGAAATACTTAACAAAGTTTTGGGGGAAAAACTATGGTGGAGATGGCTAAAATATTCAGCTTCACCTTGGGCCAAAATTTGGAAACATAAATATGCAAACAAATGGTAAGAAAGGGATCACATTAGAATGTTTGGGCTCATCAAAGGCTCCCACATTTGGAACAAAACTTGGGAGAATAGAGCCATTGTTTAGAAGCACAGTTTCTCGGAAATAAGAGCTAGAAACCTTGCTTGGTTTTGGGAAGATAATTGGCAACAAGAATCTAAACTGTTAGGAGAAGAATTCACCAATCTCAAGGATGACACTGACAAAAAAGGGTTACTCAGGGTAAATGACTTCTAGGATCAGGAAATAAGTGAGGGAAAATGGAGAATATGGAAGAATTTGGTATACAGTGATGACTCCCTGTTGAAGGCACATGCAGAAGCTTTAACAACCATCTTGGAACAGAGAAAGATTCTGACATTAGTTGATTCAAACCAGTTGAGATGGGGCAAAAACAATGAAGGAAACTTTAACCTCAAAGAGGCCAAGTGAATAGCCCTTGGAGTTGACCATCCAAACCCTGATTGGGTATGGAAGGACCTATGTTAGAACCAAAGCTAGATGAGAATCAAACTATTCATGTGGTTAGTGTAGCACAAAAAAATTTGGACCTGGGAAAACCTTAGGAAAATAGGGGTATCTGGCCCATCTAGATGCCAGCTATGTGAATTACAAGAAGAAACTATGGATCACCTGCTCAAGTTCTGCCCATTCATATCCACCTTGTGGAACTGGGTAGCCTCTATATTAAGACAAACAGATAGGGACATGGGCAGCATTACCAGTACTCTGAATAAGTGGAGGAAAAATTTCTCTGACAATGAAATAATAAACAAAGCATGGGCTTTAGTTCCTAGCTTTCTAATCTAGGATGTCTGGAAAGAACACAATAACAAAATATTCAAGAACAAGAAAGGCTCTCCCCAGAACATCATGGCTCAGATTTTAAGACAGCTCAATGAGATAGTAGGGACCCTCATTAAAAACCTCCCTGAGGACCATCCAAAAGATTTGGATGTGCAGATACTACTGCATTTGGGTCTTTAGGGGCTTGTCCCATAGGGCAAATACATGAATGTAAGTCATTTAATAACTGATAAGGATTTCTGGCAACCCCCCCTCAGGGTTTTATGAAATGCAATATAGATGGGGCCTCAAAAGGAAACTCGGGTATGACAGGGTATGGAGGAGTAATAAGAGATGAAAAGGGTTTCATAAAAACCATCTTTTGTAGTCATTTGGGAAAGGCCACTAACAATATGGCAGAGCTCATGTCCCTTAAGCAATGCCTTGAAATATTAAGGGACTCAAATCTTCATAATACCATAATTGAAACAAATTTCGAATTGATTATTCATTTGGTCAAGAAAATTTGCTATGGCTCAGCTCCAGATAAAGTCTCGAGACATTGGCGGCTTCTGCAAGTTTATCAACGGATTCAATCCCACCCATAGAACATGAAAACCCCTAGTTTTACTCATGTGCACCGAACAACCAACAAATTAGTAGACATATTAGCTAATGAAGGCGTACTATGTGCTAAGAGCAATAAAATATATGATTGGAAAGGGACCCACCAAGGCAGATTAAAGGAAGTGTGTCTTAGACAGGTGAACATGGACAGGGAATTCTATCAAAGCAGGGGAAGCTAGAGGATGTAGACTAAAGGGAACAAGGGAGTTTTGATCTTTATGGTGAAGCAGTCCATGGAAAGAGGTAGACATGATATCTAGTCTTCGGGCGGGAATCTCTACCCAGAACTCTATAAACCCAAAGTTATCGGGTGGGAGTAAATATTAAGAACAATTCTTTTTATGGAAATGAAATTCTCTAAAATTCGCCTTTCAATTAGCTATGTCGGGCGCTTGAATCACGTGCTGGTAGTTAGGCAAACTTGAGGCAATCCTAGGGATTTCACATCAAAAATTGCAAGGAGGTTACCACGCTAGATGGACTTGAAATCAACTGAAACGATGGCTTTATTTGAATTCAGGTCCAGGCACATTGCTAATTATCATGCATGTTATGCAGCAAGGTTAGGATCGGTGGATTTTGGGTGGATTGCATGCTCACGGGTTATCCCCCTAGGCAGACTCGAAATCATTATAGTGCAGTATCTATTTCCTCATCGGGTTTGATTCAAAGCTTAAATAGTTTGCTTGTCAGTGTTCCGATATAGTTCCTCATCCATCAAATCTCTAGAGGCAGATCGAACGGTCTTGGCGAATGATTGAATTTTCGAGGTCACTATGTTATGTTTTGTGGGCTTGTGGTCCAAAGTGTGGGCCTCTGGTTTAGCTCCCCAAGCTTGTGAGGTTCGATAACTTTATGGCCCACATCTCCATTGGGGATGCATGTACTTTATGTAATTTTTTTTTACGATATAATGAAAAAGAAGGACCGACTTTTGCATTAGAAAAAAAATAAAAACAAAAATTACTAATGTTCTTGAAAAACCATTCTATTCATGAGGAACATAGCATATTTAAAGGATGAAATTAGACTAAGCTAGATCCATTTTAACTCATGAACTATGAAGAGTGGAGAGAGATCAAATCTCTTTTCACTCTAAAAGAGATTTTCATCTCAAAAAATTAAATCCTTCTTAATGCTTGGATGTGGTTGACTATATTAATTTAATATTTTTTTCATTTTATCATACATCTTCCAATTATAAAATAAATTAAAATAAAAACAAATTAATAATATATTATTATATATATAAAACACTTTTAATTATCAAAACATAATCCTAATAAAATATATATAATAAAAAACATATAATATTTTAATAACATATCAATAATGTTTTATAAAAATAAAATTTCTAAAATATAATAATATAAGTAATAAAATATTTATTTTAATAAAATATAAATTTTATTTATTTTATTAAAAAATATAATATATATAAAAGGTATATAGTCGAAAAATTATAGTATTTTAATAACATATAACTAATGTTTTATAAAATTATAAATTAATAAAATTATAAATAAATAAGTAATAAAATATTCATTTTATTAAAATTTAAAATATATAAAATGTATATGGTTGATATTTCAAGTTGTGGTTATACTTTATCTATATCTTGAAATGTCATCCATAAATATTTTAGAGTGAGTAATTCAAAAATGCTAAAATAAAATGGAGAATCACGTGAGAGTGAAGAGTGGGTCATTCAAGTACGAGAAGGTATATTGATTGATTGGAGGAGAAAGGGAGTGGTAACTCTTCTGAAAAATCAATGCCAATGTGGTATATATGGTGAGAGATATAATTTTAATTTCAAAACGACATATAACTAAATACAACCTTTAGGTAAATGATGGTGGATATAACTAGATACAACCTTTAGGTGAAGGAGAATGATTTTTAGCTCATGGGTGGTCTTCTTGATACACAATATTCTTTTTTGTTATAGCTAATATATTGTTTATTTTTTGGTCTTGCAGCTAATTTCTTCTTACCAAAGTCCGGCACTTTCGATATATATATATATATATAACCTTAATTTGACATGAAGACTAAATTAAAGTGAACTTTGATGATAGAGGGAAAAAAAGTATGTCCCCTTCCTTAATGGTTAATCAAGAGACTCAAAATTTAATTGTTATTATATTATATTTGAAATTATATCATACTCATATTACTTTACATAATAATAGTGTATTAATGTTTTTTTAATATTTTTCATGTATTATGGGTTTATGATTATATATATATATATATATATATAATATATATAATATATGGTTTTTTCTTTATGAATGGTGCATTTATTTATGTTGTGAGTTGTTATAAAAGGTTTGTATACTAACAATATCATTTTAATGTTGTATTTTGCAGAAAAGTTATCAATACCAAAGTTGCTCTTAAGTAGAAGACATTATCTATCTTGATCTTTTGTAATGTTGTAATTAGAAAAAATTATATTCCTTTTGTTTAGATGGGTGAATCATAGAATTTACATAAACACAAACTATCATTAATAAAAGGAGTAGGATTTTTTTTTGTGGACGGGAATTCAACCCCTAGAAAGCTCTTATGAAGGTTAAACGATAACCCTCCTTTGAGTTGCGGTCCTTTCCCTCATGGTTTTCATGATTTTTAGTTTATAGTAACTCCAATGTGCACACACAAATATACCATTTTATTATAATAATAATTTATAAACATGTTTTAAACACCTTCCGAACATACACACAAATGAAAAACCACTTTTATTCACATAAATCATAGAGATGTTTGCCTTTGAATTCCATATTCTGCTCCGCTTTCCGTTGAGTATGAGTACGGATTTACGCAAGCTCCGTCAGATTAGATATGATTGACTCTTTGGTGTCCATATGCAAATTCAAGAATCATCCTGATAATCCTGAATTAATTTGGATACCAATGAGTGGAACATCTGTGATGGATATCGCGGAGCCTCGAGGTTGATAGGTGGACACACTACGAAAATAATGAATGAATTTCCATAAGGTACATGATGATTATTATAAAGTCTCCTCAATTCGATTCGCACAACACCTCCTCTGCCCATCTCCACGGACCTGGAATATTCTCCACCTTTCCAAGTTTTATATAATTGTAGCTCTGCTCCGCTTGTTTCAGTGTTGAGTATGAGTACGAATAACTCTAACTAATAGCCAACATAACTCTAACTAGTTAATTTAGCTTTCAAAATATAACTCTAACCAGCTAAGTTATGTTTCAAAATATAACTCTTAACTAACTAAATTTAGCTTTCAAAATCTAACTCTTAACTAACTAGCTAATTTAGATTTCAAAATCTAACTCTAACTAATAGCTAATGACTTGACTTAATAGAAAACATAGAAATACTCACAAATTTCAGTGCATGTTTTTCTAGCCATCCATTTTTATGCGTGCACTAATGTATGTATGAGTGCGTATCTTGTTTTTGCTCCCAGTTTTCCCGCTAGGATCATTAAGTTTACATGTTATGGAGTCATTTCAAGCTAGCATCATTAAGTTTACATGCCCACAAACATATTTTCGATGCTTGTTTTCGGTTTACTAAGATGGAGACAGAGTCAATTTAATTTTATTAATGTAAAATCTTTGTACCTACAAAATTTTTATGGAAATCAACATCTTATTTAATTGATTACACGCTTTATATTTTGAACATGTCTTTCTATTAAATATGAATATCGATTATTTATTTTAAACACTATATTTATAAATTATAATATTTAAAAATATTAATGTTCATTTATTTTATATTAAAATTTATCATTTTTTTTAATTATCTTAAAATTATTTATGAATAGAGCTTAATTTCAAGGGTGTCAATAAAATTAAGCTCATGACCTCTCAAAAATAAATGTGCTTTAACTAAAATGACTCAACCAATTAAGCTAACCCTCAAAATATATATATAAGTACAAGGTTGTATCTTTCATATGAGGAACATACATATTTTGTTGATGTTGTAAACATTCATCATCTCACTTGTGGGAATTGAACCTTGGTGGAGAGGATTCCATTCCTACCTCCCAACCACCGAGGATACACATAATTAACAATATGTTAATGAAATATATAGTGTATATTGATAGTAATTTCATTTTTTCTTTCTTTGATAGGTCAAGGATCTACGGTGTAATGAATATAAACCCCAATGCACTAAAGTTATTTACCACACATACAAGGCCCTTGAGGATGGATCATAAGGCAATGACAAAATCAGAGAGATCTAGTGGATTTCCAAAGTGAGGTGTTTTTCCACATGTTGGACCTCGAAGATCCTGGATATGGCATTGAATTCACCCTGAGCGAGAGCACATTGGGGTAGTTACTCACCTATGAGCATTCATTCAATGGTAATGGAAATGGAAGTTATTAATCAATTATGCGATGTTTATGAAATGATTCAATGAATGTCCAAGGAATTTTTTTGTTGGTTTCATATTTTAGCTAGCATATATGTCTGAGTCTACCAATCTTGGTAAGTAACAGGAAAAAGGCTTTGTGTGTGTTGTAATCATCACTTTGCAATTTGAAGGACCAATTCCTAGCCTAGTCTCATTGGATTCGAAAATTATGCGCTATGTTCATCAATTATCATCCTAAACTCATCCCTATTGTAGACAAACAAATTATCTCTCCTTAGACTATGAGAAACCTCAGTTCTTAGAGTTTGGCACTACTCACGTATATCATCTCACTGAAAACAATTTCACAATTCCCAATTCTTTGTTTGGTTTTTGATACATCGAGTTAGTTTCTTTTGTGATAGTTAGTCACGTTCTTCACATCCACTCCCTTATGGATCCTCCCCCCTTTCACTCGAGTACTTTCTTATGTATCCAGACTCATCCTGTTGGCATCCCTCACTCCCCCCTACTCATTCCACGTCCCTTATTCCTTTGCATTATTTGTGCTCTTCCCAATGTGGCTTCAATGCCCATGACATGAGCTCATTCAAGAAGAGAGGTTGGGGGTTGTTATACGGGAAAATTTCCTCCTCATTAGCTCAGAGGAGAAAGGCAAGTTGACTGAAAGATTGACCAAGTTCACAGGCATATTTTCCAAGCTAACGCTCCCGAGGAACTATAAAGGTGCTTTATAAAGCTTCCTAGCCATGAATCAGGTGTGTTAGTCGACAGGGTAACTCTCTTTGTTTCCTTGGGGGCAACGTTAGTAAACTTTGGTGAGTTTCTGGAGGTCAAAGGAGTAGTCTGACCAAATAATATCCCTATATTCACTCATATGTCAACCCAAAAAGTAGCGAAACATCCATATTCAACCTTTTTGAGGATATTAGTATTCCTATCTGAGTCTAACAAATAGGGAAAGAGAAATAAAGCATGGAACCATCACATCTTTTTCCCAAAAGAACTCATGAAATAATTGGTAAGGATTATCTTCTCATACTATATATTTGAGGCTTGGGGCATTGTGAAAAGGGTGGAAAGTATTGAAAGGATTGCCTATTGATTATCGAAGATTTGCATTAGACACTAGTTCTTCAAGAGGTTAAGAAGAGAGAGAGAGAGAGAGAGAGAGAGAGAGAGAGAGATAAGACTTGGAGGAGTAAGGGAAGCTTTATGCAACTGATGGTTGTAATCACTATTTCCAACCGTTATCGTAGATCTGTAGTTGTGTTATCTACTCCATGGCATTGGTATTGTGATTTATTTATGTGTTTATACAACACTATTGGTTATGAGTAGCTTAGATATGTGTAGTTAGATATCCTTGTGTATTCTTGTATTGATTTTCAATGTTATATGTTGTGATATTACTGCTCATCTTGTCGATGTGCAGGTATTGATATAGGAGGTAGCTGAGAGCTCTTCCGCTCTGCTACTTTGGGTTCTTTAGCAACACCAAACCAAGATCTGAGGTAACAATATTCCTTCTTACTTTTATTATCATTTCATTGATGTAGATATGTGCATGTATCTCTATTCTAGTTATAGCTACTCTGATCTATCTGCCAAGGACCCCGGGAAGATACTTGAGGGTATTTCCACCACAATCACCCATGAATTAATCCCTATAGCAGAATTGGCGATTCCACTAGGTACTATACTTAGTACTTGATTTTCTCCTTGCAAGTTCCCGGATCTCTCTTTCTTCTAGACCGTCATGTACTTCTTGATTCCCTTTTTGACCACTTAGGACTATTCAACACCCTTCTCATAGCGCTGATATTTTGATCTGATCCCAACAACCATTTTTTACAGATTTTTCCACACTAACGCACCCTAGCAGTGAAAGGAATGCTTTATAAAGCAATGTTTCCTTGCAAACAGAGTGTTAGTGTAGCCACTAACTCTTTGATTCCTCTTCTGAAGTGCATTAGCCAGCCAAATCTTAATAAATAGGAAATTTTGTGAACTCTTGGGTCGGGGAAGCTGCATGTAGGCTGATCAAGGATCTGCAATTGTGCATGTTTGTTCGGTTGCCTGTTTCCTGAACATCTTTTCTTTTCAGGAAAATAGCTTTACTGCTTATGTTTTTCACAAAAAAGAAAATGCAATTTTTTTACAGTTTTTCTGCTTAGTTGGTTAGATTCTGCATTTATTTGTTTTAAAAGTTGTTGGAGAACATTGCATGTTTGTATGTTTATGGAGTAGGAAGATTCTCTCCATGGACAAAGACAATCAATGTAGCGCAGGAGAGGGGGTCTAGCCGCAAACAAGACAATTTGACATAAGTTCCCTTAGATTAAAAATGGATGAGATCCTACCTCTTGTATCGCTTATCCCTCTTTCATGAATTTCTTGTGTCTTTGCTCCAGCAATCAGCTCCTTAATGTCAATCAAGCACCTGAAAAAAATAGACAAGAAACCAAAGCACACATGACAACATAAAATACATTCAACCTACTTAAGAGGCTAAGGAGTCTTAAGCTATCAAATACCAGATGAAATTGATATAGGAAACACAATATCAGTTGTATTATTATGATAAAAAGGAAAGTACAACCTTTGCCTTAGCATTGCAGGTTTCGTTCGGTATGTCTGGGTTCCAACACCACTATTATCATCTAATGGTTCCCCTGACATAAGTGAAGCTCAAGGCTTTTTCCTATTCTCTCCAAACCAAACAAACTACAAACTTATTCTCTCTTTACAAATGAAAACTATAAGGCTAAGGCTATCAAGATTTTGCAGATTATTCAAGCTCCTTCATTAGCTAGCTGAGGTTGGAAAAGGAGAAGTTTACATAGCTTGAGGAAGGGGATATGGATCCTCTTATTATGGGAGAGGTATTATCCCTTTTGGTTTGTTCAATTTTAATACTGGAAATGAGCCCAAACAGTCTCTCTTGGCTTTATCGCGACTAACCATTTACCATACTTCCATTCACGAAGCTTCTAGACCTAGAAGTTTCGATTCCATTTTAAAAACATTCCAAAAGAGGATCGACGTAGGTAAGGGATGGATACCAAACTCTGTAGATCGGCGTGAGAAGAAACCGAGGGATAGCGTGAGCCTTTAAAACTGAGTTTGAAGCGATATTCTCTGGAAATGATGTAAGAGGGAAATGTTCTACAGATGAAGAGTGATGTAAAGACACGTTCTTCATGATAAGAAAATACATGAGGTTCACTGTAGAGGTCCTCTAGGATCGAGGAATGGGGAGTACACGGATAGTGAAAAAAATTTGTGTAACAAATGTTGGCTAAAGCATGAAGGTCGAACAAGAGTGAGGGGTGAAATTCTTTACAAGTAGATGCGTGGAACGAGAAACTATCGCCGAAAAACCTACAAGAAAGTATAGATACATATACATCATTGAAATATATGATAAAAGATACATGAAATCAACATCTATCCTTCGAAATATGAATTTAATAACATTTGATTTATCCTTTTAAAGAATATTTAAAGATATAGCAAATACTATATATATAATGTATGGTGTTCTTATAATGTCATGCTTAAAATAAAGTGCTTTTATCATGTGTATCATGTATATGTAATTAGTTGCATTAGCCAATTCATTTTATAATTTTTTTATATTAAATTAAAAAAAAAAGTATTTATATAAAAAAAAATGGATCAACATGTTGTATTAAATCATGAGAAACATGCATCGCATATTATATCATAAAAAAATCAAAGGCCTCACTCCTACTAGATTTGTTTCATTGAAGATAGAAGTGGAAGATCCTAGCTAATAGCTTTTCATAATAATAAGATTGAAGATTTACAACCCAGGAGGCCCAAAATTGACCAAAAAACTCAAAATGTACCAAAAGCATAGATTCTCTAGCCAGATTACCTGGATTTGGGTTGACACAAGCACCATTACCTGGTCATCGAAATTCCTCATGTACATGTGCTTCCATATGCGAAATTCTTACTTTGAAAGCATCCAACCACTCTTGCAAGTATTTTTGGCCCCTTTGAGGAGAGGCTTTGTTGTCTAAGATGTGCCATTGATTATGTTAGATGTTCTGCAAAAAGCTCATGACTTCATGGTGATATTGTTTTCGATCTCTCTCCTGCTACTCCAATGTTATAGTTACCACCCGAATTTGATCCTCAAGTGAGTCAGAGGGGGGTGGGATGTCCACATGCCTAGGTGGGGACTCTCGCTACTCCTCCCTAAGGACCTTCACTCTTGGAATAGAACTAAGTATGTGGTGGTCCTCTAAGTGTCCCCTCCACTCGAGGGACCAGAATGACAAATTGATAGGCCACTTATTATAATTAACTTACTGCCAACCAATGCACTCACTGTGAAGCAAGCAAAAATTGAGCCGAAAAAATCCCTCCTCCCCATAATAAACAAGAAGCTAAAAAACCAGACTTGACAACTTTGGATGCTCAAAAGTCCCCAAGATAAAAGGACATCTCACCACTAGACATATGCTTTAGGGTTAAATTTTATCCCATTCAACTCCCTCCTCCATTGCAGAGGCCATAGCAACTAAGAATTAACTGAGAATCAATTCAAGTCTTTGTTGGATAGATTTTTATGGCTTAGATGCCCCTGGGTTGTGGTTACGCAAACCACAAGTTAGACGTGCTAGCCATCACAACACTCACATTATCTAGCAAAAAAAAAGAAAAAAGAAAAAGAAAAACAAACTTTCATTTTTTTTTATTGTAATTATATTAATATTTATATCACATCAATTATAATACACTGGGTGAAAGTGATATTTGTTTGTTTATATAGTGCTAATAATTTATATTTTTATATTTGCAATGTAAAAAAGAAGTGATACAAATTATATTTAGTATTATGATAATTTATACGAAAATGTTATGTTTACGATTTTTTTCAATTTTCATACTTTTTTAAATGCATAATCTAGGAAACTATTTTTAATTTTAATTTAATATAATTATTTTTATAAATTATTTTTAAAATAGTTAATATTTTTAATTTTAATATTCATATCATAATCAAGTTTTATTTAACATAATTATTTCTTAAAATTTATCTCTTAAAATTAGCAATATTTTTTTCATCTTAACAATATAATCATATTCACATATAATTAATCCTACAAAATTTATCAATTTAATCAATTAATGACTATACATTTTTATAATATAATATTGAATCTTTCAATTTTACAAATACCATAATTTTGACGAAACAAGTTTAACATTAACAAATTTTATTTGTTCTAGACATTTTAACTAGTAAAAATTTAATTATTATTTTTGGTAAACTTGTAAACACACACACACACACACATAAACCATGTCTATGGTCTACATCTTGACTAGCTCTAGTATGCTTGAGTGGAAATCAAACTGAGAAGATTTGACTAGGTTCAAACCAGAGTCTTTCCAAATCTACAGTTGAAGCTAGTAGTAGTGAGGCTTATCATTATAATAGATACAAAAATTGGCTATGAAAGACATAAAAACCGGGTAAGAAAAAACATTGGAAACATGAAAATTATAAACCATGGGTATTGTTCAACGTATTTATGGTGGGTTTGTGCAAGAGAGAGACCATAAAATTAAACAACTATAGCAAACATTTAGGGTGGTTGAGACATGGTGGATCCCTATCATGAAACAACGTTGTCTCCATTCGCTACACTCTACCATCCATAATCTAATATAGTAAATGGAGCTCCTTCATCCAATGTGATGATTACAGAACACAAAATGTTGTTTCCCTCTTACTTACCAAGATTGGTAGACAGAATGACATATGTGCTAGCTAAAATATGGAACCAACCCAAACCTGCCTTCAACATTCCTTCAATCATTTCAAAAACATCACCCAATTGATTAATAGCTTCCATTTCCATCGCCATTGAATGAATGCTCACGGGTGAGTAACTACCCTAGCGTTCTCTCGCTTAGGGTGAATTCAATGCCATATCCAGGACCTTCTCGATCCAACAAGTGGTCAAACACCTCACTTTCAAATCCACTAGATTCTCCCAATTTGTCGTCGCCTTATGAGCCATCGTCAAGGGCCTTATATGTGTGGTAAAGAACTTCAGTGGATGGGGTTTTATATTCATTACACCGTAGATCCTTGTGAATTGTCCTATCAAAGAAAAAAATAATGAAATTACTATGAATATACATGATATATTTCATTAACATATTATTAATTATTTGTATCCTAGGTGGTTGGGAGTAGGAATGGAATCCTCTCCACCTAGGTTCAATTCTAACAAGTGACATGATGGGTGTTTACAACATCAATAAAATACGTATGTTCCTCATATGAAAGAGACAACATTGTACTTATATATATCTTTGAGGGTTAGCTCAATTGGTTGAGTCTTTGTATTTAAAGCATCTTTATTGTTGAGAAATCGTGAACTCAATTTTATTGACACCCTTAGAGTTAGATTCTATTCATAAATACTTTTAAGAT